>JAFVLL020020544.1:2500-15261 GCA_021397915.2 Tor tambroides | reverse complement strand
ACACACACTCACTCACTCACTCACTCACATGAACACACACACACACACACACACACTCACTCACTCACTCACTCACATGAACACACACTCACACACACACACACACACACACACTCACACACCGCAGCAGCATCAGTGACACTGAGGTACAAATATAAAAACAGTATTAAAATATTGTCTCAAGTGAACCAAGTATCAGTATTCTGTCTCATCTTGTGCGCTAAGTGTATTTTCACACCTTTAGATAAGTGGTGATATAGCTCATAATTTTCCAAGTGTATGATATAGCTTTCATTCTACAGGTCAATCATATATTCATGAAAACAAACAAACAAACAAAATCAGTTTGAATAAAGAAAGCGATAACTTTGCCATAGTATCCTTTCAAATGTTAAAGTTGCCACAATCATTGCATTTTTTGCATGTGCTGCACTTTTATTTGTACCATTTTGTTTTATTAGTTTATTGATTAGAATTTGAAAGACAATAACAATATTGTTTAATAAGTGAGTTCTCTGATTTTAGTCCTTGAAAACCAAAAAAGCAGTGCTTGAAAAGTCCTTGAAAGTCCTGGAATTTCATTTTGCTTTATCTGTACGAACCCTGTCAAGGTCGCTTTACAAATACATAATACATAAATACATAATCCAAGCAAAATTAAGTGTTATATTGACCTTCATGTATAGAATTAAAACATTAATCATTTTTCATCACCGATGTGCTTGTGTAATTGTTAGCAGATTTTTTTAACCCTCTTGTGTGCTGTGTGAGGCGGTCAGTTATTTTTTTTTTAATTATTTAAATGAAATGAATGTAGTTTGATAATGTTTTATATTAATAAAAATGTTTTTATATTTATATTATAAAATATATATTTTTTAGATTTAGTACTAAAATAGCAATAAATTACATTTATGAAACGGTTATGATCCATTTATTATCCATTTTTTATCCAATCTAATCTGTCACAAATCGCACAGACATAAGTTATAGAAGTTTAAGTTTATTATTATGAAAAATGCACAAAAATACTATTTTAAAATTTTATATGGAATATATATATTTTCAAAAACATGTTTTTCTCTCAAACAGCCTGAAAATCTAAGCCATGAGTCTGTTCCAAATTGAGGTTGATATCACAAAAAAAAAAAAGCTTCCATTCAGATTTTGTTTGGCCGCAGCACCAGACGTTTCTACTTGATGAAATTTGCTTCCCATTCATTTCCAATGCGGCCATTTTTTTTTTCAGGACCATTTAACCTTTTAGATTCAAGTCCTTGTGTGTGTGTTCACATAGCAAATGCCAAAACCTTTACCAGGTTTCATACCATTCCGATAAAGTAGATAATAAAATCTGTCAAATATTACTGAACGACACCATAGGGTTAATAATCTGATGTTCATCTGATGTTCATTCAGAAGTCAAATGTTTAGTGTTTTGTTCCTGCACCTGATGGATGTGATGTGATGCTCATCTGTCTCTGTGTTTGTCTCTCTGTGTCTCTGTCTCAAACTTTCTCACTCTTTCTCATGTCCCTGTCTCAAACTGTTTCGCTCTGTCTCATGTCTCTGTGTCAAACTGTCTCACTGTGTCTCATGTCTCACTCTGTCTCACTCTGTCTCATGACTGTCTCAAACTCTCACTGTGTCTCGTCTCACTCTGTCTCATTTCTCACTCTGTCTCATGTCTGTCTCAAACTCTCACTCTGTCTCAAACTGTCTCTGTCTCATGTCTCAAACTGTCTCACTCTGTCTCGTCTCAAACTGTCTCACTCTCTTGTCTCACTCTCTCAAACTGTCTCACATGTCTCTGTCTCAAACTGTCTCTCTGTCTCATGTCTGTCTCAAACTGTCTCTCTCACTGTCTCTGTCTGTCTCAAACTCTCACTGTTTGTCTTTCTCTCAAACTGTCTGTCTCATGTCTCACTCTGTCTCACTGTCTTTCTCTCAAACTGTCTCACTGTGTCTTGTCTCATGTCTCTGTCTTTCTGTCTCATGTCTCAAACTGTCTGTCTCTCTCACTCTGTCTCTGTCTGTCTCAAACTCTCACTGTTTGTCTGTGCCTCACTCTGTCTCTCTGTCTCAAACTGTCTCTCTGTCTCATGTCTGTTTTAAACTGTCTCACTCTGTCTCTCATGTGTCTCTCTGATCTGTGTCTCAGGTGGATGGGGCTCGTGAGCGTCTCTCTGAGCTGCAGTACAGTCGTCTGGTGGATTTTGTGACTGGAGCGTCTCAGTATTTGTCTCCGTCTCTGTCGTCCCTCCATCAGCAGCCGCCTGTGACTCCTGCAGAGCCTCTGCCCAGCGTCTCCAAGACATACCAGTATCACGCCGACCCCGCCTTCACACGCGTGTTCGTCTGCAAGTTCAACATGGTGAAAAACAAAGCGCTGCGCATCGGCTTCCACTGACACTCACTTATCTTCATGTTTGTTATTTAACGAGAGTAAAACACTTCATTAACGTGGAGGGACGTCACTACATTGATCCGCTGCTTCTGTATGTGATCCTTTAAACCAAAAGGCCTTTCGTTTTGTATTTTTATAAGCAATGCAAGAAAGATGATTTAGTGTTTTTATTTCATTATTTGCTCCTGTATTCTTGTCTAATGAAAAGTGAGTGTCACTATATAATGAATCTGTTTTTGTAATTAAAATCTAACATTTGCTAAAGCTGTACAGTGCGTTATCCCGCTGATGTTCATATTTTTTAGCTCTTCAATTCTTTCTGATTCTTCATCTGATCAGATGCGCGTCTGCAAAATAACGCTGACATGCTGTAAAATATATATGTTGTTGAAGCATTAACGAATGTAAACCACAGTAAAGCGTTATGCTCTGTTTGTTAATGCAGGCGCATCAGTGATAAGCTTACAGCCTTTGGCAAGGTAAATGTTAATTCGTACATTATTTAAAAAATTCATTGAAAAATATATGAAGTTCCAAGTTTTATAATTAACAATGAACAGTAATATATTTAGTGACATTAAGCTAGATGTATAACTGCTGTCACGAATGAGCAATCTGGTTTTAAAGCCTCAATAGTAATACTCCAGACCTCACTGTAACCTGTTAATATTCTGTTTGGTATAATTAGTTAATCAGTTAGATACCATATACTAATAATGGACAATGCTTACAGCCTTTATTCATCATTCAAATGTTTTACATTAAAGTTTTGAAAATGAATGTATTAAAATGTAAAAATTACATAATGAAAGTGAACTAATGTTAAGGTGTAAGAGCTCAATGTAAAGCATTATTTTCATTTTTTAATGTTACTTAATTGGATCTCATGAACTGAGCAAAACAGCCTCTTTCTTAAACTAGTGTTATTTTTTTAATTGTACAGTGTTTTGTATATATATAATTATTATTATTAGTTGAAATTAACCTAATTGAATAATACAGTATCTACAGTAAGGTCTTGTTAACATTAATGCTTGTACTAACAATAAGCAGTATATATTTTACAGTATTTTTTCCTTAAGTTAACGCTACTAAATATTCCTCATTATTTACTCATGTTTGCTCATAAGACATTAGCATTACCAATAAAATGTCATGTTTTTATAAAAACGTTTAAGCCCAAGGATGATGTTAGTCCATGACACTTTGTTAATGCCTCATTTTAATGTGTTAACAATAGTTTGACATCATACATCAAATTGTTTAATCACTAATTTATCAGTAACCATAAATGTAGATAAAAGCATCTGCTCATTGCATAAATGTAAATAACTGATTTTCCTTCCTGCAAGTTCAATGAAGCACAAATGAAAGACACCTTTCTTTGAAAGCTTTATTTGTGAGTACTTAGACATTTTAATTTTTTTTTTCATTTGCAATTTTCTCTAAGAAGCTCAGAATAAATAAAGCATTCACACACGATTCATCACATAATACACAGTAACTGTGTTAAGTAGCTGTTTATGAGGACCTTCACCAAAGCAGCATCTGTTCATGATCTGAGGAACATGAGGAGAGCAGAAGATCTGGTAAGACGGCTCGGATGAACCTCATCTGTCACTGATGTTGAGCTTCAGTGTCTTCAGATCCTTGTGTTCTCCTTTCACCGCTTTGTTCTGAGGAGGAAATATGACAGTAATCATATCAGAAGAACTTTCACACGTTCATCCTCAGAGTTCAGACTGAAGAACCACACTCAAGAATCTCTCAAGAATCAGCAAAAAACTAAACCTCTTCAACACCAGAAGCTCTAAAACAGCACAAACTAGAAGATCATCATTTACTCTCCTTCATGTCATGCAAACCTCTATGACTGACGTGCTTTTGTGAAACAAAAATGCTTTAAAGAACCAAACAACTCTGGAGCCCATTGACTTTCAGAAGAAGATATTTTGAGAAATGTCTCAGTGACATGTTCCACTGAAGGTTTGAATGACATGAGGGAGAGCAAACGATGACAGAGTGATGATTTGGAGGTACACTACACTGCCAAAAGTATTGGGTCACCCCCTTCTAATGAACAGGTTTGACTACTTTAGTAATTTCTATGAGTACAAATCTTAATGTTTAAGCATATAATGATATTCTAGGAAATTGTGTGCTTCTAATATTATAGCAACAGTTTGGACAGGACCCTTTTCTATTCTAACATGACAATGCCTCTGTGTATAAGACAAGGTTCAAAAAGAAAATGATTGATTGAGTCAGTGTGGAAGAACTTGACTGGTCTGCAGAAAACCAAGTCCTAATCCCAGTTGAACACTGGCTCTGGTGTGACTGTAAATGCAGACCTTGAGCCAAAAACTCATCACCAATCACCAATGACTCATCTTAGATTGTCCAAAACACAGTGAAAATGTGTGCTGTGGTCAGATGAGTCCTCATTTCAGCTTGTTTTTGGGGGAAACGGACATCAAATGGTCAGTCCCAAAGGTGCAGAAGCACACTTGTGTCACGTTGTGGGGCTGCATCAGTGCAAACAGCATATGTGTGAAGGTACAACTTTTTTTCTTTGTACTTTAATCAATTAAATAAAGGTTTAGGAGAATGAACAAATAACATTCATTTTATGGCGTTTCACAAAATGTCCCTACTTTTCTGGAATTGGGGTTGTAAATATGCTCTAATTTGCACAGATTTCCAGAATTAAATCTGAACGTTGGATAAAGCCAGGTTTGATTTTATTGTCATGTTCATATTAGGTTTTTCCAGAGAGGATTTTTGGATTTCCCTTTTTATTACTCAAACTGTTTCTAGAAATAAAATGTATAAATCAGTGTGAATGAAATATGAACAAAACTTCAGAATATAGAGAGGAATAAAACTGTAAAGTTTGGTGTTTGTAAGAGCTGATGAAGAGGAGATTTGTCCAAAACAAACTTAAAAAACAAAATCAAGATATTTCTGGAAAAAGATATTACAATTCTGGCTTTTTTTTTAATAATGATTATACATCCCAAGTACACAATACATGTATGGCCACATGAACTTGTTTGTTTAGATAAATCGCTCAGAGGGGTTTGACCAAACGATTAGACAAACTAGTTTTTTTTCTTTTTTAAGCACCCGATTCCTAGCCATTTCTAATATACATTTGATTAATATGACTAATTAAATTGTAGAGAAATTCCAGGATCAGTTCCCTCTTCACGTAGGCCTAGTATTTTCATCGGGTCAGTCGTAGAAAAATCTGATTGGTTGATAACTTTTGACGTTTAATCCAGGTGTGGATTAATATCTAGCGCAAGAGCACGGAGAGATGTGCGGGTGCACAGGACAAAGTTTGAGCGCGCACACGCACACTTGAGCGAGAGGAGAGACACGTTTTAAGTGCGCGCACTCGCTCTGCGCGAGAGCAGCGTATCCGAGAGCGCGTGTACGGCTTCGTGCGAGAGCAAAGGAAATCCGCGTGCGAGCGGGGAGATTCGCGCTCGCGCATTATGTTAATCTACTTTCGCGCTACAAAAATGCGCTCTCCACATTTGGCAGTAAAATAACGCCGTACATTAAATAAAGAGTTCGTTACTCACGCGAGTTAGCTCGGAGAGAGAGAGAGAGAGAGAGTGATCAGCGGGTCAATGAGGCTCCACCTTTCAAATTCAATTTCGCTGATTGGACGCGGATTTAAAGAGACGGAAACATTTTTATAACAATTAAACACAAAATATTCAACACAAAAGCAGCAGATACTAAAACAATTAAGATGTATCAATGAGATATCATGGAATTCGGAAATTTTAGAAATAAACGTGAAATCACAACAGTTTTGTTTTTCAACGAAATAAATAGTTGTATAATTTCACTCATTCACATTTCAAATAAAGAAACTTCCATTTAGGGGGGAAAGGTTGATATTACTGACTATGTGGCCAAATAAAATATATGTTTGTCTTTCATATACATACTACAGTTAATTTTCGCTGACAAAAAAAAATTTTTGCTGACATAATCTTGAAAATGTATTTAATTATAATTAGCATAAAAATACCTTTGTAGCAAATATGATCTTAAGAATCACCTCATTTGTTTTGTAATTGTACACGACATATTAATTAAAATACAATTAAAATACAAATATCACAAAAATAATTTCCCATTATCACACAGGATTTTAACTATATTTAAGGACACTATAGGCAAATTACGGACAAAACTGTGGTGTGAAGCGATTGATCTGAAGTGATCGATCTGATTGGTCAGTTTGATCAGCGCTGAGAAATGTAACGGGCATCACGTGACGCAGCGGGCTCTACTGAATAATAACATCGCTGAACTTTAAGCACAGGGAGTGGAGCTGCACAGTGAATAATGTATATAGAATTCGCATGTAAATCACTTATCTATATTATATATTATGTCTATTATAGATCAGTGATGTAAACCTACAGCACCGGGCCGATTAGAGACCACCGCTAAGCCCCGCCCACTCTCCAGCGGCGCGTGTTTGTGTTGCCATGGGAACCGGACGCGTGGCGCTCAGGCAGTGCGTGTTTGATGCGACAGACGCATCGTTCTCTAACAATCCTCTAATAATCAATAAATACTCGAGTAAGGCTATTCTTCTGTGTGCTGCTGGATATTGGGTGAGTTTCAGAGACTCAGCGATGTTTCTCTGTAGTTTGGACACAGAAATGCGAGGAGAATATTGTAGTGACTGAAGGTCGAAATGATTCATACAATAAATAATGTTTTCTGTAATCGAGGGTTTGTTTGGGGCCCGTTGCATAAACTGCTTAGACTAGTCTTAAAATGTTGGTCATCTAATTAGGTTTCTTAAAGACTGGTCGTAACTTCCTAAAGTCCGTTACAAAAAGGTAGATTGGCCCAATTTGAGTCAGAGAAGTAAGACTGATTACCTCTTGGCTAACTGCTAGCTGGTCAAACAATTTCTTAAGACAGTCTTAACATAGTGGCTGTGTTTACGCAACTGGCCCTTGGTTTTGTGTTAGAATACAGGCATTATATTTAGCAAATATAAATAATTAGCACTACGGTATGCATTGATTTCAACAGGTAAAGGTGTTTTTGTGTTCCTACTGTATTTCAGGGACAAATTTGTACCCAGAAGTTTGTTAGAACAGTTTAAAGCGGTTTAAAATATAGTAAAGTAAAAAAAAAAGTGTTTTTTTTAAATTGCAAAAAGGCAGAGTTTGTTAAAACAATATAAAAAAGATAGAAAAATAATAAATAAAAATAAAGAATAAAGTAAATAGTTTGTTTAATTGTAAGAGTGCAGAAAGTTTGTAAAAACGATATAAAACAGTATAAAAACATAGTAAATAAAGAATAAAGTAAATACAGTTTGTTTTTAAATTGTAAAAATTCTTTAAGTTCTCTGTCAGGGTTAGATTTTGTAACTAGCTGTATATAAAAAACAATACTGTAATGGCCAGACGTCTATTGAATGTCCCCATATAGCAAAGTAAATGTGTGTTATATATACGATATATATATATATGTGTGTGTGTGTCAGGAGTCATGAGTGCTGCTGAAGCGGCGTCTGCTCTGGTGGCTCCGGGTTCGAGCTTCGGGTCGGTTCCTGTGGAGCATCTGGACTACAGCTTCATCCAGAGCTGCTCAGACCTCAAACATCTGGAGCAGATCCTGAGAGTTCTGCGGTGAGAGGAGACCCATCTGTCTCTCTTCTGTCTGTCTGTCTGTCTGTCTGTGTCTCCATCTGTCTGTCTGTCTGTCTGTCAGTCTGTGTCTCCATCTGTCTGTCTGTCTGTCTGTGTCTCCATCTGTCTGTCTGTTAGTCTGTCTGTGTCTCCATCTGTCTGTCTGTCTGTCTGTCAGTCTGTCTGTCTGTGTCTCCATCTGTCTGTCTGTCTGTCTGTCTGTCAGTCTGTCTCCATCTGTCTGTCTGTCTGTCTGTCTGTCTGTCAGTCTGTCTGTGTCTCCATCTGTCTGTCTGTCTGTCTGTCAGTCTGTCTGTCTGTGTCTCCATCTGTCTGTCAGTCTGTCTGTCTCTCAGTCTGTCTGTGTCTCCATCTGTCTGTCTGTCTGTCTGTCTGTCTGTGTCTCCATCTGTCAGTCTGTCTGTCAGTCTGTCTGTCTGTGTCTCCATCTGTCTGTCTGTCTGTCCGTCTGTGAGAGCTCCACTCATGTGTGCTGCTGCTGGTGCTCCTCAGGTCCGGTCAGGAGGGCTTTTACCCTCATCTGATTGAGTTCTGTGAGAAACACATAGAGAAACTGGACCCAAAGTCTCAAGTCCTCAGGAAGGAGAATCGTCCAGCCTCCGCTGCCAGCTTCTCCACAGAGGAATGGAGGAACATCTCTGAAGATCTGCAGGTGCTGCAGGAGATCACAGCTTCACAGAACATCAAACTCTAACAGATCTCCTCCTCTACTGATCCTCTGCAGAAACACACTTCACTCACTCAAAGCAGATCTGCTGTAACTCCTTTGATTCTTTAAATTCCACTCTTTGGTTCTAAGTTGTGGTGCTTTAGCACATCCTTAAAACAAGAACATTTAATTTAAAAGAAAAATCTCATAAAATATTTATAACGTTTTCAGAGAATATTTCCTGAAAGTAAGTGTATATTGTGCTTTTAAAACATCTGTTAAACAGGGTATTTTTCAGTTGTTTTAATCTAAATTTATTGAGGTTTATGGTTTTAAAACAAGATATATTCTTTAATAATATGTGAATTTTTGTTGTTAATTTTAAGGATGTTAAAGTGATGTAAGTGGATATGTAATAATAATCTGTGATATGTGTGTGGTGTTTCACAGATGTGGGAGAGCGATATGAGACGGAGTGAAGCGGAGCTGAAGCGACGGTCCATATCCAGCGCTGTGGAGAACGCGCCGCCGGTGCGATCCTCAAACAGCCTCGTTCAGGTAAAGGATTTTATTCTGGAGAAGATCTGGACCAGATCTCTCAGACTCACAGATTCATCAAAGGTTTCTGCTCAAACCTTCCCATAGAGAAGCGTCAGCGCTGCGGTGACAACTGCGAAAACATCCTGCATCCCTCGATCCTACAGAGACTGGGACAGGTGAGTGAGTGTGTGTGTGTGTGTGTGTGTGTGTGAGAGTGTGAGTGTGTGTGTGTTTAACTGTGTGAGTGAGTGTGTATAACAGTGTGTGTGTGTGTGTGAGTGTGTGTGTATAACTGAGTGTGTGTGTGTGTGAGTGTGTGTATAACTGAGTGTGTGTGTGAGAGTGTGTGTGTGTATGTGTGTGTGTGAGTGTGTGTGTATAACTGAGTGTGTGTGTGAGAGTGTGTGTGTGTATAACTGAGTGTGTGTGTGTGTGTGTGTGTATGTGTGTGTGTGAGTGTGTGTGTATAACTGAGTGTGTGTGTGAGAGTGTGTGTGTGTGTGTATGTGTGTGTGTGAGTGTGTGTGTATAACTGAGTGTGTGTGTGAGAGTGTGTGTGTGTGTATGTGTGTGTGAGTGTATAACTGAGTGTGTGTGTGTGTGTGTGTGTGTTTAACTGTGTGAGAGTGTGTGTGTGTATAACTGAGTGTGTGTGTGAGAGTGTGTGTGTGTATGTGTGTGTGTGAGTGTGTGTGTATAACTGAGTGTGTGTGTGAGAGTGTGTGTGTGTGTGTGTATGTGTGTGTGTGAGTGTGTGTGTATAACTGAGTGTGTGTGTGAGAGTGTGTGTGTGTGTGTGTGTATGTGTGTGTGAGTGTATAACTGAGTGTGTGTGTGTGTGTGTGTGTGTTTAACTGTGTGAGTGAGTGTGTTTAACTGTGTGTGTGTGTGTGTGTGTGTGAGTGAGTGTATAACTGAGTGTGTGTGTGTGTGTGTGTGTGTGTGTTTAACTGTGAGTGAGTGTGTATAACAGTGTGTGTGTGTGTGTGTGTGTGTGTGTGTGTGTGTGTGTGTTTAACTGAGTGTGTGTGTGTGTGTGTGTGTGTGTGTTTAACTGTGAGTGAGTGTATAACTGAGTGTGTGTGTGTATAACAGTGTGTGTGTGTGTGTGTGTGTTTAACTGAGTGTGTGTGTGTGTGTGTGTGTGTGTGTGTGTGTGTGTGTGCTGCAGGTTTGATGTGGAGGCTGAGTGCTCTAACACAGAAGAGAGCGACAGAAACCCGTGTCACACTTCCATCCGTCCAGCTGTGCCTGAAATCACACCAATCAACAGCACAGGTCAGAGATCAGCCATCAAACATCAGCTGTGTCATTCGTGATATATTTAAGACATGATCTCTGAATATATATAAACAACTAAAAGAGTATGACAAGCAGAAATATTGAGGATTCACACACTCCTCTCGTATGTCATGACCAGAGGGCGCATTAACCGAACATTCTCCGTCATTTACAGAATGTTTTTAGCAGTGACGGAACAATCTGAGGGCCTTCCGTCACGTTTGTCAGATTACACTGAGGGTGATGTATTGTGGTTTGTGACTGTAATTCCCAGCCCTGTTCATCTGGTGGTGAGTGTGCTCCAGTGTGGCAGCAGAGCAGAAGTACAGCTGTCACGAGTCTTTTGCTCTGCGTTTGATTACGCACAGGAGAGTACACACTCGTAGTAAAGTGAAAGCACTTTGCGCTGCCGCTTCGCTTGATCTGAGGTGGCTACAGCGATCTCTATCACGCCACATTAAAACGGTATTTATTGCTTGAATTTCCTAATAAAATGGACAGAATTTGAAATCTGAGATTTTGTTTCGTATCAAAAGTAACAGCGCTTAAAGCTTAGCCTATTGTGATTTATTGGGTGGGAGGTGCATTGTATGCACTGTTCATTCTTCAGCTGGAAACAGCATCGATTGGGATTTAAGAATCAATATTGCTTCATAAAAATCAGAATCTATAGAAATCGAGAAATGTTTTTTTTATACCTAGCTCTAGCATATCTTGTTGTTTTTAGTGGCCTCGGCTGTCACTGCATGAAGGTGATGCACTGTCTCTGTTCATCTGCTCTCTTCATGAATAATTAAATGCATAAGCCTATATGCTCATCCTGTAGGTTTATTATTAAAAATTAAAATGTGAACAAAAATAAATTAAATGTGTTATTATACTTAAAATATGAATATTAAAATGACGGGTAATAATAGATTATGATGGAAGTTTTACAACCTGTCCATCAAAACCCAACCTCTGGTCATGACAGACAGATAACCTGCAACAAAACAGCCCTTCACAAACTCATTTATTAGCTGAACCTGTTAGAGCTTAAATATTTTCCTGTGGAGATTTCATATTCAATTACCAAGTTCATATTTCAGTACTTTAAAAACACATTCATATGTTCAGTTCTCTGAAGGTGGTTAATGCTCAGCTAAACAAATACATTATTTAATCTTTTTAAATGTGTTCTATTTTGTTTTTTGTTTTTTTAAATATTCATTTTAATTTTACATTTTTTAAGTTAATTTATTGCACAGCCCAACATCTTGAAAAACACGGAGTAAAAAATTTTTCTCACAAACTAAGAATGAAGATTTTTGAGATTATATACATGTATCCACTTTAATGCACTTATCAAGATAAAAGAAGCAGTCAAATGTCAAGAGTTTCAGTTTTAATGACAAAAAGAAGTTTTTAAAATGCAGAATTTAAGTTTTACAATCTGCAAAGGAGTTGAAAAATATGTGCAAATGCACCATTTAATAACATTTGTAAAATAATCATTTTTCTCAGAATCTGGGATTTTCTGTTTGGATGCAGTAATCTGCTCATGTTTGTTTTTCCTCTGTCTCTGGATGATAATTCTGACCATGAAATCAGGATTAGAAATAAATAATGTCCTGCATGTGAAAATGAGCTGGGAATTGAGATAGCTGTAATGTGGCTCAGATTCAGACAGGAATCACGTGTTTGTGCTGTTTTTCTGCTAATTAAGAGAGAATGAGAGACAAATTCACACAAATGATTCTCAAAAACAAAAATGCTACAAAATGCATCATATTTAGTGAGAAAGTGTGATGTGAAAGAGCAAAATGGACACTATATTTGGCATCAGCAGCTCAGCGATAGTGAGAGATGAGCACAGGGTTATATTCAGCAGATGTGATGCCGGACGCTGTTATTAGCTTCTCATCAACTCAGAGTGACTCTGAACATGAACCTGACGCACCACAAACTATCTGAACATCTAAAGTGTTTGATCTTCATGATGCTCTCCTCAGCTCTGAGCGCGCAGGAGAAAGACGCTCTCGCCCGCCGCGAGAAAGACAAAGGCAATGAAGCGTTCAGGAGCGGCGATTACGAGGAGGCTGTGGCGTATTACAGCAGGTGAGGAGAAGCGTCTGTGAGCGCGAGGAGCCGCCGCTGAGCCGCGCTGATGTGTGTGTTTCTGCAGGAGTCTGTCTCTGGCGTCTTC
>JAFVLL020020541.1:0-48163 GCA_021397915.2 Tor tambroides | reverse complement strand
GGTAATCAAAACAGCCTTTTTACTCAGTCTGTGCTTTTTTTTTACTTTCATTTTTAGTTTAGTAAATTTAACTTCTGCTTTAAAAGCATTGATTTTGTTTTTAGATTACAATGTAACATTGTTAGAATGTAATGTGACTTTAACCCTTTTTGCACATAATATATGCCTACATGGTTATATTCACTTTATTTGTTTATTTGCTTAATCCAAATACAAAATACCGAGATATATACCATATACCGCAAATCAGCCAAAAAATACCGAGATATGAATTTTTGCTCATATCGCCCAGCCCTACACTGAGGTATAGAAATTCTACACTGATTTAAAAAAAACTGTGCTGTATCGGATCGATATCGGTATCGGCAGATATAATCGGCAGTGTCCGCTGGCATTATACAGTACGAGAGCGGCCTCTAGAGGCGGAAATCACTGACAGCACGTGTTGTTTATTTTGACACGTGACACTGCACTGCACAGAGAGGGAAACTCCAGACTCGCATTTAAATACAGCCAACAGAAAATCCTGTTGCGGAACAGAGCGCCATTCACATAGTTTTGTATTAAATTACATTATAGTTATCCCAAACCGTTGTGAATGTTCATAATGACTTCACCCTAGGCTATAAATTATGTATTTTACATTTTTCAGCAAAACGTGTCTTTCTGTGGCTCTAATAAAGTCTGTATGCTTCACATAGAGAGCTGTAATATTTCTCTTTCTGCTTGCGCTGTTTTTTAAACACCAAACTTCAAACTCATTTATGCCACATTGTTCATTCTTGAAGCAAACTTATGTCCGTTTGGTGATTAAATAAACTGTTTTAGACTGCCACTTGAATTTAACGCAAAGCGTCTGGTGTGTGTGTGTGTGTGTGAGATACCTCTGAGTTCTCCTAGACGCAGCGCTGTGCTTTTGCCCGGTGTGTGACTAACAATTTTTTTTTTTTTTTTGGATTAGATAATTATCAAGTGTTAAAAAAAATAGAAGCAAATAAAGTGTGTGAGTACACATACAATATCCATAGGTATGTCATTTTAATGCAATGGCCTTGTGTAGATATTTAAAGATATCCATCTTTAAGCATTACTGTTGAAATTAAATTGTAATACTTAACAATAAGAGTCCATTCATAGCATTAATGAAAACTGTAGAAGTATTGTTCCTTGTTAGAATGTCTTCATTTCAACATTCACTGTTAGCTATAGCTACTAATAGTATACTAACAGTATACTAATAGGCTACATTTTTAACGTTTCTTCTTTTAACATTAACAAACTATGAAATAACTTTGATCAATATAATAAATAATATTAATATTTTTATTCATTTACAAAGTATGGTTCAGTATAGTTACTGCTTTTTAAAAAAAAAAATTGTAAAGCACTAGATTTCTTTCAGTATCCATTTTAAAAACTATCAGTTGATTAATCGGTATCGGCCAGTGTGGTCCAACCTAGCTATCGGTATCGGTTGACCTCTAGTAGGAACAAATGTCATCATTGTAAATGTACAAATGCTACCTTCACCATGCAAATAATTCACTCAAATACATGGCAGCCAAGAGCTAGTTATAAAGCATGCATTGGTTGTTGGTCTACAAGTTGACTTGCGAGGAGTATCAGACTCGAATCCTGTATAATGTGAAGCAACTTGTAAAACTTTTCTATATGATATAAAAACTGCATCTGTATGTCAGTGGATGTATGTCAGGAGTTGGGGTGTGTTTGTATGCATTCTGTTTTAGTGTATCACTGCAATGGTGTATGATCTGTGGATGGGAGCTGTACAGTGTTGTTCTGTAATGGGATCAGCGACTGTTGACAGCCACAGCGAACATGCAGTGAAGCTGTAATGAGTAGCAGTGTCACCACCAGAATTATGTCACTCACAGTAATGTAATATTTTTGAATTATCTTCTTTTTGAGGCTCTTTTCTTAATTAAATAAATGACGTTTTATATTGAATTCAGGACATTTTTACTTTTTTATCGATTGGCTGCTCTTAAAAAACTATTCATAGGCATCTCTAATCACTACCAGTCCAGACTTTCTGAACTTTCAGTCATCATGCCCTCTAAACTTTATTTTCTACAACATCTTCCAACCCTTTGTTTCATCTCTTTTCTGAGGCAAATTATCTCTAGAGTTCCTCCAAGAGATTTGGCATGGATGGAATTCAAGTTCAAGGGATTAAAAAGCACATTCCTTTTGAGCGGATGAATTTGGTGGAATGTGATAATGAATGTGCAAGGTTACGAACAGAAGGTCTATTTTAAGTCCTGTTCGCAGAACATCAAAAAAGTCATGTGGTTTGTCTTTTTAATCCTCATATCTATTCAGACCAATGTAAACTACCCCACATTGTGTAATTGTTTAAGCAGTTGCAGATGTAGTTTAGTAGAAAAGATGCATTGTTTTTCGCAAAAGGTACTTTCATATGGTTGGCATTAGAAAGTACTGGAAGTCATAACATCACAATTATTTCCCAGAGCTACAGATACTTGCCCCTAATTTTACTCAGGTCTGCTTCAGATTGGACCTAGACAACATCTCTGGGATTTATTTAGAGGTTAATCCACAGATGAACCCCTTCTATAACAGTTTCTGGCAAGATAGATGCAGTTATTACTCAAATCTCCGAACTTCCATGGTACGTTCACTTCTGAACTTTGTTAAACAAAGGGAGGCATTTGTACACCATGTAATAAAAGTTTCCCACAAAAAGACTTTTTGCTCTTTATGGAAGAGGCGGTTGGTTATATGAGTAGAGTATGCTTTTAGTGAGTTGGGGGTTGGAGGACGGTTCAAAAACCAGGTTTTGAGAACATCTCAGTATGTGTGAAAACAAGCTTTAGGGAATAACAGAGTGGCTTTAACAGCTGTTGTTTATCTGCACAGACCATTTGCATGAATCTGAACCAAGGATTTTCTCTCAGACATCTCAGCAGTTCTATAGGGATGTCTTTTGTACAGTGAAGCGCTGCAAAGATTTGCATTCAGACCATGCTAATGGTAAAGCCCTGAATGGATATCCAGAGCCTTCCGTTTCAACCTCTCAAGCTCTTCCCTATTCACTGGGGTTTTATCAATATGCCACATGGCTGAAAATCTAATAATGAGATTAAGAGAGAGATTATGTCTTTAGTGTACTTTCACCCTCCTGAACTGGTATAGCTGGCTGAATGGACAAATATTAAAGCCATCATATTTCATTCACATCATCTTTCAGATTTCAGAGCAAGCAGCTTTAATGGTCTTTTTGGACTAGCGGTTTTGAGAGAGATCTTTTTCCACAATGTTAACTCTATAGATTCATCAAAGACCCCCCCAAAAAAACCCATAAATGTTTCCTCAAAAATATTAAGCAGCACAACTGTTTTCAATATTGATGATAATAATAAAGAATTTTCTTGAGCACTAAATCAGTATATTAGAATGAATTCTGAATGATCATGTGACACAGAAGATTAACGTAATAGCTGCTAAAATTTTAGCTTTGTCATCACATGGATAAATTAATTGTTAAGATATATTAAAAAAGAAAACATTTTAAATAATAACAATCTTTCACAATGTTACTGTTTCTACTGCATTTTTTGATCAAATAAATGCAGCCATGTGGAGCATAAAAGACTTTGTTAAAAATTTTTGAAACTTTTGAATGGTTGTGATCTTTTTGGTATCTGGGTGTAAGTGAGAAAGTGTAAAAGTTCAACCAAGTGCAATAAACATTGCCAAAGAGGGAAGCGATGGAAAATTGCCATATTTCCTGCATGCACTTTTAACTTTTCATCTTATTACTTCAAGCATACTGTATGTGGACATTAAAGCTTTTTTGTGTCATGTGGTTATCCATCATGTAACAATAATAATGTGAAAGAGTGATTTTGAGGTTTGAACATTCTCACACTGGAATGTGCTTTTCCAAGCATTCACCATGCTGCTCTAAGCTTATCATCTCAGGAATCCAAGAAAGAGAAGCAGTCCAAATGTTAGCAGTGTAAGAGTAATCGTTCAAACAGAGAACACGGCTAGTGCCAGGCTTGAACAGAGACGCGTGTGATAAGAGGTCATAGTCCAGCCTGTTCTCAAGGTGCTCGGCTGCCGCTTTCGAATTTGAGAAGCCATTAGTTTGAAAGCCAACGGCTAGTTCACATGGCCTGACGTGGTACATGAGTATTTGATCCAATTGGCCTTATGTACAGGTACTGGCAGTATGAAGCCATTCATCACCAGGTCAGTTTTCTATTTAGCACATTGTTACACTTTTACATGCAAACCAAATAAAATGTCTCGTGTTTGATTTAGCCTTAGGGCCTAGTGTACTGAAAATATTCAGCATGACACATCAAGTACATGGGTCACAACTTGGCAACATGCCTACATTGTTTTCACAGTGGGCAAGGAACTAAAATTATCTACCGTTTATTTTACTGACAGGAGGTATTTCGGTGTATGAGCACTCAAAGACAAGGAGATTATACAGTGTGCTAGAGAAATATGCCTTATGTCCATTGATTCTTAATGTCTAAATAACAAAATTGCCATGTTCTTTCCTACTTTGTTAACTGCTTATGTTTATGAGCAGATAACGAAAATTCAACATGAAAACCATTTGATCTAAACCACTTGTCTTGCCTCTGGCTCTAAATATTGCACGGCTGAAGAGGACCTTTATCAGATAAAAGTTGAATGCTTACACTGAGCAATGGGTGGAGGTTATGTTTGTGCCACATATCCCTGTTCTCCAGTGGTTATTTAGTCCAACAGGCCTTTTTGAGATAGTGTTAAGTGTTTCCTGTTTTTGCAAAGGCCCACCATGACAAAGGAGATCTCGAGGCTGTTGCTAATTGTTTAAAGTTTCTTTTGGAGGTTTATGTAGATTTTCACAACTTTTTATAACTAAAAGTCTAATGTTTGCTCTCTTCCTTCTCCGTGTTCTTTCATTAGCAGAGGATTAAAAGCTTATCTCATCAGTTTTGGCAATAGACTGACCGTGATGTTTGTTCTGAACACCCCTTCACAATATATAATGCCAGTCATCTTCTCAATCTTACATTCCTACTTGTATTTTTATTCTACATGCTATGCATCCTGATCAGGCATTATATTTTTTTATTTATTTTTAATTTGTACACCATTATTCTCTCTCTCCAGAAGCTGTTTTGTTTTCAGTTTAAGGATATTAATCCAAAACATGCAATTCATGTATCCTCTATATCTCAGTAAGAAAGATGCCTACTGGAATATCATTGCCATACATAGCAGATTGGTCAATATTTAGACATAATATTTAACATTGTCTTGTGCTTCTTTAATATTTTTAACTTAATTTCAAAAACCTTTACAATAATAAGAGACAAGGTTAATATGATCTAGTATTAGTCCACTTGTATTCTAGTTGGAATAAGGTCAATGACTTGACATTGTTTTTTTATCCTATCTATAATTATTCAATTTTATTATTTAAAATCTTACAATTTTTTGTTAGTTTAGGTTCCAAAATGTCACGCTTCAACTCCCTTGAAATGTTGAAGTCCAAGTTTTATCTCAAAATATTTGGAATGCAAGGAGATTTAAGGAAAATAGGTTACTTTTTAATATCACTAAATTGAATCTTTTCTCGAAAATGACAGTTTTTTTTTTTTTTTAGCCATTCGAGACCAATGTGAATACTAAGTGTACATTTCTAAGAACGAAACTAGATTTTTAAACTAGATTTTATTGTGGAAAGTAACATTCTTAAATATTGAGTAACCCAAAACTCTGCGTTAGTGTGGCAACATGGCATACACTTCAAAGAGTTTCATTTATTTTATTATCATTGTCAAATATGGGTTGTTATTTGCTGTTTTGTTGTTCAATTTCTTTTAAACTGGAATTTCAGTCCTGGTTTTGCTGTAACTGTTCTTAGACAAAGAAAAATGGAAGAAGAAGAAAAAAATGAACATGTACCGCAGAACAAAATGTACTTATGATCCTGGTTTTTCTCCTACATCTGAGGGAATATTATAGACCCAGACTGATTTTTCAGCATGTCTGTTTTGAAATGTAGTCTCAGTCAATGTGTTCTGAAGTACACTGCTAACGTTGTTTGAGCACCTGAGAATGCCAGGAGCCTAATTCAGACTTTGTTTCTTTTACAAATGATCTTCATTTGTTTCGTTAGTTGACTTTAAACAGCTTCAACTGATTGCAGATTGTAGGTCAAAGTCGAACAGCTCTCAAAAATAGTGCTTGGTATACTGTGGCTCGTGTAATGTTACACTGCATTTCAAAAATAGTGACAGATTTAAGCGGTGGCCTCTGCGTTTCGCCCGCTGACCTCTGTGGTCTGCTTTCAGCTCACTGCCTAGACTACATTTAGAGCAATTGCATTCTGGCTTGTTCAGAACTCTTCAATGTTTTAGTATCTATGGACTTCTCAAAATGATTTCCTGCATTGACAATTTCAAAGGAGGTCTTCAAACAGTTGCCCTAATTTACGATGTTCAACATTGGGCATTTTTTCACTGTTATACACAGCTACAAAGACTAGATTTGTCTGCATTTGAATCTCAGCTGTGAACAAGCTCGTGTTAGGAAAGTTTCATCCGTTCCTGTGGTGCCTGAGAGCTTTCAAGAACTGGAAGGAAATAATATGATTCATGTCACAGGCGTTTCATTCCCTTTGAGATGCCTGTAAATTATAGGTGAAATTCAGGTGACTTCATCCGTTGTTTCACATGATTGCTTTCCTTTTGACCTCACTGCTTTTGATGGAAATTGTTTGTTTGTGGAACCACAATTGTCAATAGCAATCAGTCCTCCCATTTACAAAGGGCTGTTATGCCATACCACAATGCAATGAAAAAGTATATGAGCAATTGTGACTGGTATAGGTTATTAACTCACAGCTCAAGCAGGCAGTAATGTGTACAGACTTTAGCGCCTCCTGTAAATAATTTCCAATGTATATTTCTTGTTATATTTAATACATTGCCAACCCTTATTTGAATCAGACATCTTGAGATGCAAAGACTGATCCAGTGGCTTTTGGTGTCATTGCATCATTCTTTCATGCTGGAAGTTTGGATGAGGCGTATCTTTTATTCTCCTTTTAGTCATACTAAGAGCGGCTTCTGTGATTGATCTGAACTCTTATTTGTTCAAAGTCTAGTAACTCATGTTCTTTGAGTTTGACTCATATGTATACATTTTTCAAAGGTCATGGGTGAAGATAAATGGGGAAAGCTGGTTGATTTCCAACAGGGTCTGCTAAAGAGAGGAAAAACTGTTGTTAGCTGATATCAATCATGAACTTGAAATATTGGCTCTTTTAAAACAGTGATGAAGTTTATTTCCAGTTCACAGACCATTTTTAACTGCCTAAGACCGGATTTGTTCCATCTGTTAAAGAGGACAATGAAATGGTGTTTTAACAGCTTCCATAGCCCTTGTTTCTGTGTTGAAGAAATCACTTTATGGGAACACTTAAACCACACATTTTTGATTGTTATTGTAAGTTGCTTTTTACTGCTGATGTTCAAGTCTTGATTATTTAGGCTAGACACGATGTGGGCAAAAAGTCTGAGGCCACCAGTGATTTCTTTTTTTTTTCTCTCTCTCTTTTGTGTGTTTTCAGATAAAAAAAAAATTCTCATTACAAATTATTCAAATTGGGTTGACAGGATAGATTTCTCATTTTGAATCAGTTTTTTTCATGAACCAATACTGAATCTTAAAGCCCAAGAAAGATCATTTAGTCTATGCTGTTTTCTGAACAGAATGTCACTAAACATTATTTGTTGCACGCCTCTCATCCAATAATGGCAATAGCTTTATGCTTTGTTACTTGTGAGATCTGTCCCATATCTATGAGCTGTGTGCATGTTTTTAAATTTTTTCCCACTTTTTCTTCTTTAGGCCCATGAATGGAATAAGAACGATGAGCGTCTCCTCAGTGCAGTAGAGCATGGAGAAGCAGATAAAGTCACCTCCCTCCTGTCGAAGAAAGGAGCCTGTCCCACCAAGCTTGATAGCGAGGGAAAGTCTGCGTGAGTACTGGAACTGATATTGCTCTCATTCTTATTTTAATCGGACGTTGACTGCTCTAATTGTAACTACAGCAGTGTTTTGAGAGAATTTTCTGCAGTCCATTTAAGAAGTGCATAAAAATGAATTTGCATGTGTGTTTACACTCCAGCTGAAAGAGAGATGCGAGTTATGCTTTTTTTTTTGCATCCATTCATCATAGTGTTTATTTAGCTGTGGAAATGATAATCTAAACCCCAGTCAAACAAATTTAGTCCTTCATTCACCCCATCAGCATTTTCTTTTATTGCATTTACATCGGCCTTCATTTTCTCTTATTTACCGTAACAGCCACACAGATGTTCAGAAGTGAATGCTCGATTTGTTTATGCAAGTCATCCAGTTTTAAAATCACGCATGACACGCATTTTAATCAACAATGACTTAAACACTCGAAATCCTACAAAAATGAGCTTAGCTTTTCTGACTTTCTCGTTTAGCAATTTTCTGTCGTTTTGCTTAGAAGTCATAGAAAGGGCACTTAAATATGTTATACTAGTTCAAAGAAGTTTGAATGCTTTGTATCTTTGTTTTGGCAGAGATGAATAGGATTTTGTTTTATTGGCGTCTCAACCTGGATAATTACATGCTTGCGTCTACATTTTGGGGGAAAATATACATGTTTTGAAATGTTGTGGACAGATTTATTGTGTTTGTGAGAATAACAGGAAATTTAAATCCGGCATAAAGGAATTTGTTCTCCACATTTTTAGAGTCTGATATCATAAGATTGTGATATTTTAGCAAGAAAGTTTAGTTTTCTCATGAGGAACTCAGTATGGTTGCTAGGGCATTGCTAGGATGTTCTGAGTGACGTCTTGCTGATCTTAGATTTAACTTAAATTCGCACGGCGTGATTTGGCCACGATATTTGAGTGATTTTCCTGTTCTGTCAGATTGTCTAACAGAATGTCTCAAGTAATGCATGTTAGATGGACTATTGACATGTACCTTCAAAACATCAGTTATAAAGAAAGAATAGAAACATTCCTATAGGCAGCACAGCAGAGATGAATCAATGAGCAAGCTCCAGTAAATGCACAGAGACGAGCTTGCTCTCTTCACTCTGTAAGTAATGAACTCAGACACTGCCGACCTGAATGAGTCTCCAGTGTCCTGCGTTACGTTTCGGCTTGAGCCGAAGCGCTCTCATAGGCTCACAATAAATCCTTATCTGCCTGTTTGAGGAGTTCATTGTGTTCGAGTGCTTGCGCTCCAGAGGGTTCACGAGCCAGAGAGGCACATGCAGAACACAGAGCCTTGCTGTATTTCCAAACCGTCACAGTCGCCATGGAGATATCATTTCCTGATAATGAAGGAGTCGGACATGAGACCCTGTGTGATTTGATAATTATATGCTCTGGTGATCATGTTATTTACCTTGAAAAAGACTGCGAAAGAGCTCTTGATCATATTAATTACAAAAACACAAGGCAAATGCTGCAGCAAATGTGTTAGCACTACCTTCCAGGGTTAAAAAAAGAATCTGCTCTCTAGCTTGTGGAGAATGCAGAGTGATTAAATGTTTAATTGACTTGAACATTTAATTAAATCTAAGGATGCCTTAAGATTCATAATTTTAAAACTTTACCAAGAAATTTTTTTTTTTTTTTTTTTTTTTTTTTTTTTTTATTAAAAGTTTACTCAAAAATGAAAATTCTGCCATCATATATTCACCCTCATGTTGTTTCAAATCTTTGTAACCCAAAAGTTTTTTTCCCCATTCAATAGAAGTCAGTGATAACTAGAATGTTTGGCTGCCTTTAGTGTTCAGCAGAAAAATGTCAAAACAGGTGATGGCTTTCTTTCTACTTGATAACACAAAAAATGACAGTTTTCATTTTTGTGTAAATTATCTCTTTAAATATTGTGTTTCTGGCCAATTTAAAAGCACCAATAATATTTGTTGCTTTAATTCTTCCAAAAATAGTGTAGTTGTTCCTGGATTGACCTTTAATAGCATTAGAGTGATGTATATTGTCCTTAAATTGCCATATTTGAATATTTAAAGTTCTTGGCTTGTTCATTTAAAGGTCAGACCCAGGTAGCTGTCGTGAGTGACATAATTATCGAGGTCATTATCAGGACATCTTGTGTTGCTTTTGCAGTTAGCTTTATTACTGCCCAAAAGAGAGATCCCAGTGCATCTTGATCCTTATCTTCTAGATAGGTTGTAATCAATTTCATGTAGATTAATTTGTTTTCTCAAGTTTGTCCTTCAAAGAGCCAATTAATGAAGAGATGGTAGATATCACACCAGCGTGGTTCGGTGGAAGCTATTTATTAAGTGATAGAGAACACTGAACTTTTTAATCACAAGGAGCGATTCAACGTCTCCATTTTTTTTCTGTGCCCTCAGGTCAGAGATTTCATGACTAATGAAAGATTTAAAGGAATCGTTCACCCACACATGAATATTTTTCCTCATTAGCTGGGTTTCCAACCATGTGTTTTCATGTGAATTTTGGGGTGTTATAATTAATTTTATTTTTAGTAAATTTAGGTTAATATTGGATGGAAACCTCAAGATTTAAATAAAATCTCCAAAACGTGCATTAAAAACATACTGTATACTACCGTTTAAAAGTTTGGGGCCCTGTTTACTGAAGGAAATGTATTCTTTTTTTTTTTTAGTTAGGATGCATAAAATTGATTCATTTTCAAATAAATGCTGTTCTTTTGAACGTTGTCCATCTAAGAATACTGAAAAAATGTATCATGGTTTAGACATGAATATTAG
Organism: Tor tambroides; assembly: GCA_021397915.2. Classification (NCBI taxonomy): domain Eukaryota; kingdom Metazoa; phylum Chordata; class Actinopteri; order Cypriniformes; family Cyprinidae; genus Tor; species Tor tambroides. The sequence goes on along the minus strand of JAFVLL020020541.1, from coordinate 37,347 downwards.
GCAGCACAACTGTTTGTACATGTGACGGTGAATACCTGACCAGAAAACTAAAAATTCAGCTTTGCCATCACAGGAATGCATTACATTTTAAAATATAAAAACAACTATTTTAAATTTTAATTTTTTTTAGATATTACATTTCATATTACCTATTTTTGGTCAAATAAATGCAGCCTTCTTTCAAATTCTGAAGGTCTTAATGTATTTTGACAACAATGTTAATTGCTGCTTTGTGCTTGACTTGCTACACAGAATGAAAAGCATTGATCTAATGTCACTCATTCACACTAGAATGCTTTACAATTGCCTTAGGACAAGCATATATGTAGAGCATGTCATTGACCTACCTCTGAAATCAAAGAGCCCTCTATTTACTGGATGTAGGTTACAGACAAGATGTACAAACTGACTAAATATGAGTGGCATGGCTAATCTGCAACTAAAATTAAGTGTTCATGACACTCCCCCCTCCTTTCTTTCTCAGTCTGCATGTAGCAGCCACACGAGGTCAAGCTGAGTGCCTTGCTGTTATCCTGGCTCACGGGGCTGACGTTTCTCTGCAGGACGCTTCAGGTCGGTTACAACTAGATCAATATGTTTTCTTGCATTACTTTTATGTTACATCAATAGCACAAAATGAATAAAATGTAAATAACAAGTCTTGTTTTCTCCTCTTCACATCAGGGTTTACTGCTTTACACCTTGCTGCCAAAAACAACCATTCTGAGTGTGCCAAAAAGTTGCTTCAGGTAATGTTTTCGATTGATTGTGAATCATAGACTGAGAGTTCGATGTACGCACACAGATGGAGCCAATTCAAATGGGAACAACAGCCATGTCTGTTGCCATGCAATGTGTGCCAGCTAAACAAAGGAAGCAGATTTTGTTCTGCAGTTTCGTAAACTAGCAAATCCCACGGCCTCCCTCTGTGAACTTGGAGAGTGTTGCATGTTTGGATGTGTGTGGGCAGGCTGGCATGTTCGAAGACTCAGCTCAGTCTGGTGAAGCGCCAGTTACCTTATCTAGCGTCTCTTTTATCATCATGGGCAACTCATTCTCCGCTCTGTGTGATTCTACCAGAGCTGAACAGATCTGAAATATCCACGGCCTGTCAGCTCTGTTCACTAATGGGTGCCAGTATTGGCTTTGCCAGTATGGATTAAAAGAGGCATCGATATTAGCAATTTAACACTGCACCAGAAGTTGTATTCACACAGTAGGATTCATAAATCTCCCCCCAAAAAAGTGTTTGGACATGGTAAGACACACTTAAAATGTTTGAATATTATTTTATTCGACAACAAAATTCAGAAAATATCCAAAATACTTTTAGTCTCAGTTTTGAACAGGCTATCTAATTGTTAACATCTATACAACTCTTTTTGTCAAATGTTTTGCATGAAAAGTGTGATCCGGTTATCTTTTTTAAAAACATAAATGCCACTTTTTTTATCTAATTCAATTAATACATTTTAAGAATTTCAAGTAATATGTTTTTTCTTTCTTCTGAACATCCAAATCTGTGGTTTCACATTTTTAAATTAGGTAACACTTTAGTATAATAATTCTCATTATTAACTAGTTGCTTATTACCATATTGGCTGTTTATTACTACTTATAAAGCACATATTCTGCATGACAATATTCTACATTCCTAATCCTACCCAATACCTAAACTTAACAACTATTAATAAGCTGAAAATTAGGAGTTTATTGAGGCAAAACTCATAGTTAAAGGTTTGTTAATGGCGACAAGTGGACCTTAAAATAAATTGACCATAAATTACATTTTATGCAGGAATAAATTAAATTGTAAAATATGTTAAAGAAAACTCATTTGATCAAATAAATGCAACCATGAAGAGCATCACAGATTTCTTTCATAACATTAAACAAAATAATACTGACCCCAACTTTTGAATGGTAATGTACAATATTCTTTTTGCCAGTGTTAAACTTCCACCCTTAAAAGTGTTCCCCAAGTGAAAAATGAGAAGTTTTGAATGGTCTCATTTTATTAAGGAAAGCCTTGGAAATATATTTCTCTTCACACAGCCCGTCCAACGTTGAATTCATTAGCCTTTTTCCCCCCTGGAGATCCTGTGAAACAGAAGAATTAACTGCTGCACTAATGAAAGGGTCTGACAGTTGTAATTCAGTTTCATCCAGCAGTCATAAACCCAAACTCCTTACTTGGATTCCTAAGCACAACAGATGCTCTATTGTCCCCAATGCCTTGAGATTCTGCTGAAATTTTCCATGAATATGAAAATACTTTCTAGGCTAATTTTCCCATCGAGTAGATTGAAAGGCTAGTCATTTCTAATGACAATAAAAGAGTCCCTTTTCTGGTTACATTAAGCTTTTTTGAGAGATTTAAGAGGACATATGGAATCTCGTTTACATAATAGTGGCAGTATGGACTAGAGGGTTAATTTCTGTGAGTCAGTAACCACATATAATGGGATGTCCACATTAGGCACAAGTCTGATTGGCTACTGCAGTCAGATTTAATATATTACACCTCTCCTCTGATAATGTCTGTCAAATAAATGCCTTGTGCCTGTTCATCCATGAACACCAGCATGACATGCCGTTAAATGTTTAATAGGAACGCACATCATTAACTCGCATCCAAAAAAAAAAAAAAACCTACTTAGCGAAAAGTGTAGCTGTTTTGATTGAAAGGTTGTAATTGGTGTCTAGCTGTTCCTTCTGGGTAGAGCATGTCATGGTGGTTTTAGATGAAGCGTTTGAAGAAATAATTTAATGTGCTTCCTTCTACAGGCTAAGTGTATGGTGGATACGCCGGACAGCTCAGGGAGGACAGCTCTCCATCACGCAGGTGAGGTTTACTTTAACACTTATCGGAAAACTGAGAGGAGCCATTCAAGGACAAGCAACAGGCTTTATCTTCAGTATGACTTGTTCTCTTTTATTATTTTGGTTTAATAGACCTCTTTGAGGATTGATTGTTAGCTTGGAGTGGTATCGTGCTATAAATGTGCACTTCCAAACATTAACCTCACGACTTCGCTGCTGCCACTCTACTCCCAAGCACAGAATGCTATTGTGGACCATTTGCACCAAATTGCCAGGTGTAAAGGGCAAACACACACACACAAAAAAACATGTTTTTATTTATGGAGAGACTCTTCGTTCAGAAAATTGCTCCCTAGCAAGCCCATTTCACTCTCTATAGAAAAAGTGTGGTGTAGGGGGAAAAAATTGACAGCGTGTTTGTTGATAATTGAGCATTTTGCCAGCTGTTATGGATTGAACCGGGGTGGGATAGGCCACGAAGAGTGAGGAGCTTGCAGCCACCTGGAGGTCAGAAGTCTGTTGGCAGGATGTCATTTATCCCACAGTGGAAAAACAAGAAGCAAAACATGGTTTCATACAGACTACAAAGCAGAGAAATCCTTCAGATGATGGGAGTATGCATTAATGCCCGTCTGCCGCATGAGAATAATGGCCGTGATTGGTTGAGAAATGGGACACGGTGTCATTTTTAAAGGGGTCACTAATAATTGTTAGGAAATAAGTGCTGTCACACACTATGAGCCTGGTTTTGGTCTCTGTGGGAAAGCTTGAAGTGTTCACTGTAATTACTCTTTAAGGAGTTTGTTGGCCAGCTATTAAACTCTTGTTTGTGTCTCTGTGGGGATAAAGAACTGCTTCTGATTATCTGTACTCTCTTTCGTTCTTCTATAGCTGCCAGCGGAGACACTGTGATAGTTCAGCTTCTGTGCGGGCACAAGTGTCACGTCAATCTTAAGGATTCGGTATGTATGAGTCTTATGCTATCGGAACTGCTGAGAAAATGGCTTTCCCGTCTTTCTCTGCATGTGTCTTGCTGCGTCTCAGAACTGCTTGTGGTCTACCTCAAACATGTGCATTGTCAAACACAACTCCTCAAAGACTCTGTTCTCTGTGGGTTTGAATCCGTGTTCGGCTACATTGATTAAAATCCCCACGGCACACTTGAGGTCCCTGTTACTTGGAGATTGCTTGTCCGAGGTTGTTTTTCTGCTCTGCTCTGCTCTTGTCTTTCAGTTTTTCTTCTACAATGTGTTTTCTTTTATTCCTCTGAGAGTCTCACAGTGCTGCTTTTAAATGGCTTCTGTCTGGGTAATGACAAGAGCACTGACTAGTACTACAAAAAGAATTTGTTTTCTTTATTTACAGGTAGTAGGGATTTTATTTTCATAACTCAGACGACAACAACAAAAAAAATATCTAGCATATTTTTGTTAAAGAAACATTTGAATTACCATAAAAATGTATATTGAGAGTGTTAATAACTTTTATAAATTATTTATAAATATCAATGAATATTTAATAATTTATTATAAAGTAATATTTATTAAGGATTTAAAATGTATAATATGTATACATATTTAAAAAATTATATCTGTTATACATTAAATACATTCCTATCTGTTCTCTTAGAATATGTAAATATATGAAACATTCTGTACAAATCTTGTTTACATCCAGCTTTATTTTTCAATGTCCCAGATTTTGCATAAAAATGTGGTTGGTTAGTGTTAGCATCTGCCATTCATTTTAACTTTTAACAATCATTCCACATATGTACTTATATATAATATATATAGCTTTAAGTAACTGAAATACTTCAAAACAACAGAAGAAAAAAAGAAAAATATTGGCAGTCAGGCACATCCAGACTTTTTATACCTCAGTGTTTTGTTAAAACGTTTCTTGTAAAGTGAAACAATCACAATGTTAAAACTCAAGTGTTTTTTTTTTTTTTTTTTTTAAATCTATTGCCCATCGTACTGACCTTATTTACCCCTCTATGTCAGGAATTCATTAATATGCATCTGCCTTATCTGGGCATCTTTAAGAAGTATACAAATTATTCTTATTCAACATTCTTTGGATGGTTGGAGCTTTCCCTGCAGTGTATATTTTAATTGAGAAATAAATCCACAATTATTCACAGTTATCCTTTAATAGTAGTGTTTTCTGTTAAGACCCACTGTGCTTTTATCCCAGAGATTAGACTGACTGCGGGGAAGGATGAACGACCCTGATGCAACTCCAGAGAAATATTTCATGCTAATAATGCATCAAATAGCTATATTCTGTCAGGGGGGACTGCTGGAAGAAAGAGGCAACAGCTAAACAACGTTCATTAAGTCATCCTCTCTAAAATGTATGGTAGAGAAAGATGGCTTGTGACGTGAATGATTTATAATGAGCCACTTTATCTAGAAAACAGAAGCATAACTTCCTTTAAAGTCAAGTTTCTTTTAATCCATTTTTGCAGGTAGCAGAACAAAATGCAGTTTTGCATTTTGCATGAAAAATTTCCCCTGCCTCTTTTACGCATATATTTTTTATATAAATTTTGACTTAAAAGAATAGTTCACTCAGAAATGAAAATCTGCTAAAAAAATTACTCTCTGTCAGGCCTTCCAAGACGTAGATGAGTTTACTTCATTGGAACAGATTTGGAGAAATTTAGCATTACATCATTGCTCACCAGTGGATCCTCTGCAGTGAATGGGTGCCATCAGAATGAGATTCAAAACAGCTGATAAAAACATCACAATAATCCACAAGACTTCTTCATTTCATTAGTTAACATCTTGTGAAGTGAAACGTTTACTGCATTCACTGCAGAGGACACAATGATGAACAAGTGATGTCTTGCTAAATTTCTCAAAATCTGTTCCATTTCCATTACATTTACATTTAATCATTTAGGAGATGCTTTTATCCAAAGCGACTTACAAATGAGGACAATAGAAGCAATCAAAACAACAAAAGAGCAACAATAGATTAGTGTTGTGACAAGTCCCAATTCCAATCTTAGATGGCATGAGGGTGAGCAAAATATTAATTTGTTAATTTTTGGGTGAACTATTCCTTGAACCGATGTGCTTGTCTGTTACTTTAACAGCCTTTGTCTTCAATTTTACATTATCACCTATTCTCTAATTCACACATCTCAATTGTCATAATGTCAGCAGCTTCAATGAAATAAAGCAGTTTTCTCTTCTCAAGCTGTAAATTACTCAGAGACAGAGGGTCGGTGTGGGAGGCAAGGAACCCTCAAGCTGTGGCTCTCTAATTTAGACAACCGTGACTGAAGAGCTTCAGCAGACAGAAACGAGAATGAGAGAGAGAGAGAGAGAGAGTGTCAGAGTAGATATGCATCAGAGGCTGCTTCTGCTTTTGGTCACTGATTATCCACCATCGTCATCCTCTGAGGCAAGCTTGGCACATTTCTGATGATTCTCGCCCACTCAGCCCATTGCTTTGAACGTGCGGAAATACCTGCTTTCACGGCTAAATTATTAAACGTACCCCAACTAATGTTGCAATAGCATTCTGGGCTCGAGCACAAATTAATGGTCAAAATAACACTGGGCCTTATTTTCAAAAACCAGGCTTTTAGCAATAGACAAATCCACTGATGTGTTCCTTTTCCGATTAAAACTCATCTTGGAGTTTGCCTTTGAGCAGGAAAATGGATGGAAAACTTGACCCACCGAAAGTTTAGCAAAAGCCACTGGGTCTGATTTAGAAAACTCACACCTGCTACTTTTCCTCTTATTTTCCCTTGCAGCATATGGGATGCTTATACCCTCATGAGTATAAGGCATGCAGTGTGTGCATAGATTTCTAATTTACACTGCAAAAATGTGGATATATTTAAAAAGGGATAATTCACCCAAAAATGACAATTCTGTCATCTTTTTCCGTTGCTCATGTCATTGCAAACTCACACAGTGACTTTAATTTTTTTCCATTGACCAAAAAGGGTGTCGTTTTGAAGGCTCTTTTTCATGCAGTTTCAATGAATAGCAAATGACGCACTAAAGCACCTGAAAAAAAAAATCATATTGTGTGAGTGAATGAGGGTGAATTTATACACTGTCAGCCAAATTGTGCCAAAATTGTACCTTTAGATAAAACCTATGAGGCAGTCACTTGGAGGGACCCATATGTAACTTAATCCATTACGTTACACATTTTAGGTCATATGATCAGACGATTACTTTTTGATTACTTTTCACCTAACTTGTTTATCACATTGATTTAAATAAGATAATCTTACCAAATTTATATAAAAATGCGAAAAAAGAGAAACTATTCCATTCATTGTTACTGACCATATGTAGTGCATTAAACATTACATTATGTCAAGATTTGCCAAACTGGGTTTTTTTGAAGGAACTGCAGGGGATTTATGAGTTTAATGAAAAGCAAATAATTAATGAAATCATAATGTATTATTAAATCACTTTGAAATAACATCAATCAAAATAAAACACTTACTAAAAAAATGAAATATTCTGTTTGTTTACCTGCATGTCATGTGACCGCTAACCAACGCCAGAGAATTGTGAACTTGCAGATGTGATGCTTAATTATTAACTTATTACCTTAAAATCTCAAACTACTTCAAATAAATATATAAGTTGAAAGAGGTTTGGCTGAAAAAAAGTTTGGGAATCCCTAAATTATATTTTTAAGAAATAAAGTGAATATTTGCATTTTAATGTGTTTGAAAGACAAAAGCCTTCCAAAGAGATGCATAGTTAACCTGCTTAGTGATAATTCAAATAAAAATGAATGTGTTCATCAGTAGTTGATGCAATGTTGAAATCCTGAAAAAAAAAAAAAAAAAAAAAAAAAAAAAAAAAAAAAGAAAAAAAAAAAAGGAATTCCAGTGGTCAAATGCTGCGTGGCCTTTCAGTTTTCTGTGTAATGATAACCACCTGACTAGTGACTGGTCTTTGTGTGAATGCACAAAAAAGTGGAAGACTTTCTGAATGTGTATTAGTGGTAGGTTATTTTAAAAAAAAATTTAAAAATGAAAAGGAAAAATTAAGGAGAATCAATCAATTATGAATAATTTATTGTTTGAATAATGTGTAATCAATAATAAAGTAACTGTAGTCTGATTCCAAGTATTTTCAAAATGTAATTTAATCTAATTACAAGAATTTAATTTTTGGAATCTGATTACGTAATCCAGATTACATGTAATCAGTTATTACCCAGCTCTGCAAATAAGGTTCAAAAAAGGTACAGTTTTTTTTTTTTTTTTGTTCTGAGGGTGTAAGTTCATATGAATAGTTTAAAATATCATGTCTGGAAGAACTTATACTTATTTAGGGTGTTTACTTTCTTTGAGCACAATAGCATGGCAACACCTTATAAAATGGTTTGTTGGATACAATGTTCTCTGAAAAACCTGTTTTAAGTTAAGACTGATGAATGTATATTCCTCATTATGTAAACAAACCAATCATTTCTGATACAGTTATTCTAATGTTTTTATTACAGTGACTTAGCCATTAAAACAATTGGCATGGTTGTGAATTATACCCTTGAGGTATATTTTATAAAACTTTCTCCACAGCAGACTTGTGCTGTGTTTATCAGTGCTGATGCAGTTATAAACTAATTAATTGGGATTGATGTGGTTTGCTGTGTGGAGAGAAGTGGCTTGGGCTTGTGAAAAAATGTTATGTTTTCACAACAATTTGTCTACAAAATCTGAATTGACTTTAAGGTCGCTCTTAGATTGTACAAAAAATGTGACTTAAAACACCTTGATGTGATGTGTAATAGCTACAAAATAGGTAATTATTTTATGTTTTATCACCCAAATTTTGGGTGCAAAAATGCTCCTCTTAGTTCAAATTGCAATTATATCATTCCCTGACCTGTTGGGCTGAGCGCTGACCTTCCAGATGTCTTAAATGTTAGCTTGTTAAATTTAATCTCGTTCTGGCTCTTCAATACATGCCAGGGTAGAAACAAGCCAGCGCATAGGATTGTACTAAATCATTTAATTTTCTCTTCTTAATGCCATTTGAGCACAAACCATCCCCTGGACTGCAATGACTAAGCATTTGCCAGTTAAGATAAAAGCATCTAAAAGGTCTTTAAATCTTTTTGGTGTACCTCAAACACGCACAAGCTTAAAAATAAGATTAAGGAATAAAGGTTGTGTTTGTACAACATAGTGTCAGATTTCTCACACATTCCGGGGAAAAATCGCACCATGTTGTGAGCTTACATAGAAAGTCTGGATATGCACTTCTTGCTTCCTGAAGAAAAAAAACTCTTGTTTTTCTTTATAAATTATTCAAATATAGCATAATGTCAGCAGAATTTAAGACATTACCTTATAGCTCACAATGTTTTGCATGCACAGCCTCTTTTGTTGTTGTTGTTGTGGTTTTAACTGAGAAAACCTATGCATTCGTGCAAAACTGTACAGAATCATGGTGTAATTTTCAAGTTGCAGATCAAATTCAGCCCTGTCACCCTAAATGTGCTTTTGATGAGGTGTCAGTTTCTCTCACTCTGGAATTATTGGCAGAACCCCTGTGACCTTTGGGGTCACTGGTTGGGAGAGTTGAGCTCTTCCTTTCTCTGTCAGGGTATTGTTTGCCCAAGGAAATTTGGAAATGAAAAGGGGAAATTATCACCTAAGTGCACTACTATCATGTAGAATTTAATGTATCAGGTTATACTTCTATTGACATTAGTTTTCTAAAGCTGTAATACATTTTGGTGATAAATGTCTCGTCGTTTAATGCCAGTTCTGTCTAATGTACTGTCTATTACTATAACGTGGCATCTTAACATGCAGAAGATGGTATTCGAAGAAAAATGATGTTGACTCAAAGCTCTTTTTCATTTAGGATGGCTTCACGCCCCTGCTTTTGTCAGCTAGGCATGCACACGCAGAAGTCTGCCAGAGTTTATTGGACTGGGGCGCTGACATCAACGCTAGAGACAAAAATGGCAGGTATGGTTATGGACATCAGTCATAATATTGAGACGGCTGATAAGAACATTTTCTCAGTGTAAACATTACCTCCTACTATCATAAAGTACCAAGTGAGCTGAATAAACTAAATTGGGATGCCAACAGTGTAAATAAAACTGCAGTATAATAGTGTAATGCATCTTAAGGCTGTACATACAGTATACTACCATTCAAAAGTTTTTGAAAGAAGTCTCTTATGCTTACCATATTGTGGAATATTATTACAATTTAAAAACAGTTTCTATTATAAAATATATTTTAAAATGTAATTTATTTTTGTAATGGCAAAGCTGGATTTTCAGCAGTCATTACTTCAGTCTTTAGTGTCACATGATCCTTCAGAAATCATACTAATTTGGTGCTTATTTATTTATTGTGAAAACCATGCTGGATGTTTTTTCTGAAAGTTTGAAAAAAAAATAGTATAATAGTAATGCATGCTTGGAAAATTAAAGTATTAATTTCTGACACCAACCTTTTGAATGAAAGTGGAAGTGACATGCTGTTATCCGTGCAGAACCGCAGTGATGTTGGCCAGTGAGAGCAGCTGTCCGGCCGCTGTCGAGCTGCTGGTGCAGAGGGGAGCTGACCTGCAAATGGTAGACTCATTAGGCCACGACGCGCTCCATTACGCCAAACTGTCAGGCAGCAGCGAGGTCCGAACCGCTCTCAACACGGCCTTTCACAGACAGCCATCTGAGTCAGGTAAACTCATGAATGCCAATGTGATGCCAGTTAACACCATTTGGTTGTAAAGCTCACATTCCAAATTATGATTTAAAATACCATTGGTCATTATGCAATTCCATATAGTTATTTGCTATATCTGTTATTTGTAGCATGGATAGTATATATAATGTGTTGCTGTTCTATAATAACCAAATGACACTCCTCTCAAAACTGAACAATAATAACAGTAACATTTCTTCACATACTATTGCCAGATCTGTGGTTTAATCAATTTTGCAAGAGCTAGTGCTGTTGTACCGAATATCACATCAGCACAACTGTGATTTGGCTGTAACCAAATGCCAGTTGTTGTTCAGTGTAAAATATTCACTGGGATACACTAAGGAAAGTCTGGGATTTGCAACATCATTGTTTTCCTCATAGTGGGATTAAATAAAAGAAACCAGTTGATATTATTTGTTTGTGGATTGTCATCTTGAATGTTTTCCTTTCTGTGGCCTTCAGAGCTTTTTAGCTCAACATTGCCATCTAGTGGCGTTTTTAAAAATGCCTCTTGCTTCCACACATGTCCAGGGAGTGAAAAAGAGAGTTAATCAATATTTTGGCAGAATTTCTCAGATGTGTTTGTGAAATAATGAAACAAGGAAAGATTAGGACAGCATGACTAATGTTTGCACCAGCAATGACATGCCATTTTCGTTTTTCCCATCATAACCCCCCACTCCGTGTTTTCCCCTCCTGTATCTTTGTATGAGCAGATAAGTGTTCAGCTAGAACCCCTCAGGTAAGCAAGTTCATTTTCGTTTCATTTATTTTTATCCCCTCAGACTTGATGGTTTTCCTCATTTTCTGATTGACAGAACCTGCAAAGGTTCTCCGTAGATGCTTAAAATTCACATTTTAACTGAATCCTTAGTTCACTAGTAACAGTAGTGTCAACCTCAAGCCAGGATTTTTGATCGAATATTCCTTTCTCACTTTTGACAAACATTCCTGCAATGCACTGTTAGAAATATGCACTGGCATTTGCCTCACGCTGTAGTGATAATTGTTTTCTTTTTCCAAACTAAGTATACAGTGTTTATTTCACTAACCACTTAAACACTTTACTTCGTCTTCCTCTCTTTTTGCCACTCTTCTTATCACGCACACAATCTCAGCATGGTCAAAAGTTAAATGAGGACAGAAGCTCCACCCCCAAAAAGAGAAAAGCACCTCCTCCTCCCATTAGCCCAATCCAGGTAAAGGCACATAGTGCTGAATCTGTGATCTCTGCACTTTCTATAAGACTTAGATGCAATTATTCATTTGATGACTTCTGAATGTACAGCTGATAATTAACCATTTTTCTGTGTCCATACTGTCCTTAAACTTTACCTTGCTTAAAGCTTTCCTTTGTCTTATTTTTTAGTCGGCTGGTATCAACTCACCACCATATTTTACTCCAACTGAAACTCCTTTGTCCAGCAAAAGCGATTCATCCAAAAGATTCAGTTACAAGGTAAAAATATTTTTATAGCTAAAAACATTGTAAAAAATATAAAAGTATTATTTATTAACCATTAATTAATAATTGTTGTGTGAGGTGTGTGTGTCCTATATTATTATTATTATTATTATTATTATTATTATTATTATTATTATTTTTTATTTTATTTTTTATTTTTTGCTGCCTACCAAACATTCATACTTACCATTTGAAATGCAGGCTAGGTAGGCAGCATTTTATGTTTTGTGTTAGCTAATCCATAGCCATGTTGCTGTTATTTTTTGTTCATTATTCAATGACATGATTAACTGGGTATTCTTCACTTCCTGTTTGTTGAGGGGGAGGAGGAACTGAAAAGTGCTGTACTGAAGGAAGAGATCGAAAAATTGCATGAGGAAAAAAGCATGCTACTCGAGACCATTGAAGATCTGAAGCAGATTGTGGAGCAGACTGAGCCCAAGGCGAGTACCGCACAGCCCTTTAATATTCCTTCATGTGGCAGCTGCTTTGATCTTCAGCCACTTTTGCTCTCTGGAACCCATTTTAACAGCTGCATTTTTTTACTGGCCCTGGCCAGGTGAAGGACCTTGCTTTAGGGGACACAAAAGCAGACCTCTCTTCCACACCACCGATTTTGTACTCGAACTTGTGGATGAGTTTTGTTTAAGTTTGCACATCATGTTTGCATTTTAACTGATGACACAAAACTTTGGGTCTTTTTTATGTGACCTTACAGAGTCCTGAGTAAGCATTGAAGCCCAGAGACACTGATTCTTGTGTTCATTAATGATCTTCAAAACAGCCACTTATGTTAGGGACATTTTGTGTAGTAACAGATCGGTTTGTAGAATTTTTGGTGTCCTAGGCCCAACAAAAAAGAATATGTTGTAAAAAAAAACAAAAAAACTCTTGTTGTCCTCCTGTTTTGAAACAGATGGAGCACTCTGGGAACACAGATTCAATGTTGATTGCAGCACTGCAAGCAAAGATAGCCTCTCTCTCCCTGGAAAACCAGCAACTTGCCCAAATAATAAAGGTAACTCACCATAAAAATTGTGATTTTCAAAAACACCTTACAGATGATGGGATTTTTCAGTTAAATCAGTTTTCAGTTTAGTATTTGTAGCATGACTTCTTTTGGAGAAAATAATGCTATGTCAGGCCATTCAAACAGTGAGTGTTCTGAGTTAAGACGGTCTGTGTAAACACCGGGAAACCTGTTTGGAAATTTTTACAAATTTGTTTGGTTGGTGGAAATTGCACACAGCACTTTAAGCAAAGAGCATTTGGAAATAAGGAAGTGCATCGCAAGTCATTATCTTTTCTCACCGAGCAGAAACGTCCAGCTCCACAAGGAGAGGAAGGCCAGGGAAGTTCCCGTCCAAACAGCATTGAGTCTAATGCCTCGTACCACTCCACCCGTGCTGATTTCGAGCTCTCCAGCGACGTGCATATCCATACTGGTGACGAAGAGGATCTTTCAGAGTTGTCTATTCTGGACATCAGTGGTTCCTCAAACAAACATGAGATTGAGGAGTACACAAGGCTGAGTGCGGATAAAGAAATCGGACTGCTACGGGACGCGCTGGAGAATCTGCAGGCCAAACTTCTAGAGTCCAGAATGGAGAACCGCACCCTTCAGGCCAAACTCAACACTGACTCTGAGAATATTGAAGTTGCATCTAAAAGCATGGGTGAGAATACCCAAAAATGCCAGGAAGTTTTGCAAGAGTTACAGATGAAGGGAGATTCTGTGAGTACACAAGAGGACAATGTGGTGCAGAAGTTTCAGTACTTGAAGAGCTGCCTGGAGCAGGAGGTCAAAGAACTGAAGGGAAAGTTGGCCGTATCGCACGAGGAGCAAAAGCGAGATGCTTGTTTGATAAGGGATCTCCAGGCTCAGCTCAAAATTGGCCGTCTATCCGAGGAAGAGCGTCAAGAACTGAAGAACACGTACAGCACTTTGGTGGAGAACATCAACCAGGAGAAGGCACTGTTGATCGAGAAGTACAAGGAGTCTCAAGAGGAGATCAGGATGCTCCAGGAGGCCCTTCGAGGCACTGTGCCAGTGGAGGCTGCTGCTAAAGACTTTGAGGAGATGAAGGCAGAGCTCGGCGAGATTATTGATGGGCTGCAGCGGCGGCTTTTGGAGCTTTCAAAATCATACAGTGAGGCCAAAAGCGAGCTTAGCGTCGCCCGCAACCAGCTGCAGTCCAAAGCTTCAGAGCCTAAGGACAAGGCAGATGAGGCCTGTGTCACCAAGGAGGAGCATGAGCAGAAAATTCAAGAGCTGGCGTTCAAGATGAAGGACATGAAGAAGGTACTGAAGGACACTGAGGCTAAGCATCAAGCGGCACTTAAAGAAATAGCCCAGGTTAAACAAGATGCCGAAAACCAGGCTCAAACGTCTGTAGCTATTGCAGACCACACCCAGGTTGTGGCGTCCTTGGGGAATGCCATCAAGAACCTGGAGTCAGAAGTTGAAGTTCTTAAAGAGCAGCTCGACCAGAAGACCTTGCAGGTGGATGCTTTGCAGAACAAACTGACAGTTAAGAAGGATGTAACTCCAGATGATTCATTATCCCGACTGGAATACGAGCAGATGAGGGAGACGCTGGAGGGTGAGATAAGTCACCTGAACCACCTACTGAAGGATGCTCTCAGGAAACAGGATGAGATGGCTCTGGAGGTGACTGCCGCTTGGCAGGAGGTGAAGGATGCCAGAAATGAGAGAGAAGCAGCACAGGAGCTGGCAGTGAGCAGGGAGCAGGAGTGCAGTGCATTGAATACCAAGTACAGGGAGGCTCAGGAGGTTGTTGTCCAGCTGAAGAAGCAGGTGGAAAACCATGTGATATCTGAGAGAGAGAAGAATAAAAAGGTGATTTTGGATTCTCCCACTCACATTTCTGTCCAACTGATGCAGATGTGTCATGTTAACAACTAATGTGTCGTGTTTGTTAATTATTTGCAGATTGATGACCTCTCAAAGGAAGTTATGAAGTTAAAGGATGCTCTGAACAGCCTTTCACAGCTGTCGTACACCACTAGCACCCCTAAGAGACAGCAAAGCCAGCAGGTGGACTCACTCCAACAGCAGATCAAACAACTGCAATATCAACTTGCTGTACGTTACAAACCTTGTTCTGCTTTAAATTAGCAAGGCATCTAATCTTCTGTTTCTTTATAAGTAGTATAGCAAGTGAACTGTTCAATAGTTTGGGGATGGTACAATTTTGTAATGATTGTTAAGAAGACTCTTATGCTTACCAAGGCCTCATCTATTTAAAAATACAGTAAAAACAGTAATATCATGCAATTGTAATATTTCTTTTTATTATCCATGTTGATAACAGTTGTGCTGATTAATATCTTTCTTTGAAACCTATGATACATTTTTTAGGATTCTTTCTGTAAACAGAAAGTTCAAAATAGATCTTATATAAGATAACAGAAACATAAATGTCTTTACTGTTACTTTTGATCATTTTAATGAATCTTTGCTAAATAAAAGTATTCATTTGTTTAAAAGGAATGTTACAGACCCCAAACATTTGAACAGTATTGTGTAATAAACAGAGAAAATTAAAAGTGTAATTGCATGAGCTTAACATATGCACCATACGTATGTTCAAAATAGCTTTCTTTTCACAATAGGAGTCAAAGAAACGTCACCATGAAATTGTCTCAGTCTACCGGATGCACCTTCTTTATGCTGTCCAGGTCTGTATTTATTTACAATCAGTTCATATTATAGTGCACACATATCAACAAGTTATTCTTTTGAGTTTGCTTCCATCCATATACTGTTAACTTATTATTTGTGTTTTTTCTCTTAGTTCAGAATATCACTTTTAAACTCTCTAACCATTCTTTTTAGGGCCAGATGGATGAAGATGTGCAAAAGGCTTTGAAGCAGATACTTGTTATGTGCAAAATGCCATCCGAGGCCAAGTGAACGAGCCAGTATTGCAGTTGTTCATGAGCTGCCAAAAAACAGTGATCAAAGGATATTCATCTGAGAACTAAAGTCCAGAAACCATCAATCAGAATGACACATGTAGTCAAGCACCGCAATTGAAATCACCATTGGCTTACCCCTGATATTTTGGAAATGTATAGCGAACTTGAATAATTTACGAAAAGGGGAAAACAATTGATGTGCGCACAATCTCTCAGCTCACACAGTGCCAGTAAAAGAGAAACAATCTACATTCAATGATCTTCTGAAATCTGTTTTGATATTTCTTCTATTTTTGTACATTGTTAAAAAATAATCAGTATTTGATCCTGTTGTGAGGCAATTATAATTATTTTGTCAGGTTGCATTGGGGTAGAATGCGAAAACAAAGCACAATGTGTGTTTTCCTGCATAGCAGTCCATTGCAATGCTCCTTTTACAACCAGTTTTCTGTCTTTTTTAGTTGTAGTGTAGTGCAGCCACCTGTAGTATCTGCATGCTGTGAAAAGTCAAGTGGCTCGATGTTTGTTCTAGGACATTGTGACCTTTTTCAGTAGTGTTGAATTCTCCACTTTTTCAGGGTAATTGCTTTGACAAAGTGTCCATGCGCAAATGCACTTTTCTTAGTCAGTAGTCAGTCTTTCTTTGATGCCAGCATTAACCTGCCATTTCTAGGACACCTGATGGGTTGTGTCCATGTGCCTCTACTCATTTTTAAAGCCCCTGGTAATATTTTGGAGGCCATAACATATGAAGCTGCACTACATTTCTTTTGCATTATGCTTGGTCCAACCAGTTTTCTGCACTAAAACATTTTAGTTTTAGAGTTGCGCATCCTAAATATGTTGTCTGTAATAGTAATGAAGTCACTGCATGTTAAACAATTACTGTAGTTAGTAGTGTACTAAAGACTCCAGTGACACAGTGAGGGGTGAGTTAGCCCCAGCAGTTCAGTGTAGTTGTGGTTTTTACAACAAATAAGGATTGGAAAGGATGAGATGGAATTTGTTAAACATTCAGTGTACGTGTACTACATCAGTGTAGGTATTAAACACACTTCCCCACTTTAGGAGTTGCTGAAATGTGGGCCATACGAAGGATTTTGACACCTAAACAGTTGCAAGTATTAAGAAATATATAGTAGCACTTGAAAACATGCTATTCACCTGTAGAGCATGGTGTAGATGTCATTTTATCCATGCACTAAAGCCTAGCTCGTTACCTGGTTTAGTACGGTGTTGTAGCTTTTGAATGTAATTTGAGGGACGCATATGATATAAACTTGTTTATAAGGAGTAATTGCTTTCATAGAAAATATAGCGGAGTTTTGTATTAAGGTATTGAGTGTCCATTACCTAGAAATGACACTATTGTGTGCCATGTTTGCTTTTTGTTTTTTATCCATTACAGTTGCTTGCTGAGTGCCATTGCATTACTGAACAAGTTCAAAAAATACAAAACACATTTGTCATATAGTCCGAATTGCATCAGAAAATGTTCAATAAATATCTGATCACTTGAAAATTTTAATGCAAAAATAACTGCCCTGTTGAATGCCCATGATATTGTTATTGAGCTTCTGTGTCATATTTCATGATCAGTTCATAGTCAATTGAATTGTTTTTCGTAATGTATTTGTATCAATGTTATTGAGTCAGACAACATGCTGTTGTATTTTTTGCATAGTTAATAAACTTATGAATTGGTTCTTATTTGTCTTCAATGAAGCACAAAAAAAATCTAAATAATATCGGGATTGGGAGCGAGTTATGTCACTGTAGCATAGTTTAAATAATGTAGAAATATTACAGGTTGTTCTAGGCTTATATAAGAACATTTTGTGCAACAAAATGCTTTCCAGCTATTGATTCACAATTTGTATTCTACAAATGTGAATACAGCTTCCCAGAGGCAGGAAGAGCTCAGTCCTGGATTCAATTTCATGGCAAATGGCGATTCTGCATTGAGTTTTTATTATTATTCTATTTTATTTTATAATCTGCAGGATCACTGTACCTTGACGCTCAAGCTTAAACTTGCTGTGAATTCAAATTAGCCCTTAAACCTTATGACTAACAGTTCTGTGGCAACACTTTAAAATACAATTTCATTAGTTAACTAAATTAGTTACATGAACTCAGTTAACAATACATTATTTCTTACGTTTAAAATCGAATACATTTTTACAATAAGATGTAATTGAGCAACGAACATTTGTATTTGTATCAACTAATATTAACAAAGATTAATAAATGCTGTAAAAAGATATTGCTAATTAAAGTTAGCTAATGTGTAAAAGGGATAGTTCACCCAAAAATGAAAATTTGATGTTTATCTGCTTACCCCCAGGGCATCCAAGATGTAAGTGACTTTGTTTCGTCAGTAGAACACAAACGAAGATTTTTAACTCAAACCGTTGCAGGCCGGCTGTTGTGAACGCGCTCAGGAAGTCAGGTAAAAAATGATATAAATATTGTTCAGTTTCTTGCACAGACCGATTGTTTCGTGTCTTAAGACCTCAGTGTATCGTCACGAGCCGCAGGGTTTAATTTGGTTTTGTCTGTGTATGTTTTTTTTGACTCTCAAAGTCGTGGGTCCCATTGACTGCCATTATATGACTGACAGACTGCAACGGTTTGAGTTAATAATCTTTGTGTTCTACTGAAGAAAGAGTCACCTACATCTTGGATGCCCTGGGGGTAAGCAGATAAACATCAAATTTTCATTTTTGGGTGAAGTATCCCTTTAAATAATGTTTATAAATGAGGCATTATTGTAAGGTGTCAGCAATTCAGTAAAGTTAATATAATGGCATTGTTTTTAATAGCGCTGTAGGATTCTTATCAATACTGATAATTTGTAGTTGCACGTCATGCTTTCTAAAACTATTCCAAAACATGTCCTGAAGCTGTAAAAGTAATGCAGTACAAATTGAAGAATTTCATATTTGATATGTCTCCATCTTATAGTTCTCTCAGAGAAAACAAACACAGAAACAACACAGGCCAGCATGTGAGTTCGATTTCCTGTGAGTAATTTCATAAAATTGCTGCTTTGATGAAGAAGGCTGCTGTCAATGTTTCTAGATGCCATTTTGGCAAGGAGAACAACTGTCAGTGCCTGAAGGCCGATCCAGAGACAATAGTCCATCTCACTCTGAGCACACAGCAGCAGAATGTTCTTAGATGTCATGCCAACTGAATTCTGGGTAATGTCACCACTTTACCCTGTGGGATGACCACTTTAAAATGTCACTTTCTAACTTTGTTCATAGAGAATACCATCTAATAATTCAACCAAGTAGACACCACATTAGAGCACTAAACACTGAAGTGTCTGCCATGGCAGAAATACCAGTATCGGTTTTATAGGTTTAGAACTCTCTGCTGCAAAAACTGTTTACTTTGATGCAAATTAATTTTAAGACTGTCAGCTGTTATTCTTTTCCTGTCAAGAAATGAGCTTGAATAATCCCTCCGCATCCTACCTCTGCTCTGGACCCTTACTGTTGTACACCAAAGTAAGTGTTGTCTCAGCTAGATGGTGCTGTTGACCAATATTCCTTAGAAAAGTTCTTAAGAATAAGTCAAAAGTAAGCTATACAACAAATTATATTCAGTTAATAAAATGAAGAGTTCAGATACAAAAGCCACTAATTGCTGTTTGAATTTTTCTTCTAAAATGAGCATTTTTCTCAGGCTCCTATGTGTAGGTTCAATAATTTCACATTAATGGCAATGAATAGGTTCTTTTCATTGCTATTAAAGCAAAATAACTGAACATAAACATAGGAGCCTGGGAAAATGCTCATTTTAGAAGAAAATTTCAGATGGAATTTAGCGGCTTTTGCATCTGAACTCTTCAAATATGATTTGGATTAAAAGTAAAATCTAGTTGCATTGTTCCATTTTATCCTGAGACTTTCATGCTGTATTAGGCCTACATTACAAGGAATTAAAAGTTTAATATGTTCATGTTTAAAAATGCCTTCAAAAGCATAAATACCAGAAGTGACCATGCAATAGGCCCATATAATCAATGCAATGCAGTAGATGCGAATTCAGCTAAATTTGGACTCTGCCATTTGTGAACTGTATGATGATAATGACAAATAATAACTTGAATGTAATGTAATAACTTGAATTACATTTCTCTGTATTTGCAGATGCATTTCGCCTTCAGAACGACTGCATGCGTTCTCCAAACCTTCATCGCCATCACAATCTGATATGCCTAAATGGATCCAGATGTAGTAATTGCATATCAAAACAGATGGGATAATATTATTAATGACATCATTCCCAGATCTGCTGTCATTCTCTTTATTGAGCAGACTGTAAACTGGTGCGTTCACTATAGTGAACTATCTTAATGCAGCTTTGGGACTTTCAAGCCTCTTAAGTCTCGTTCCCTCTAATGGCTTCTTTTATATTCAGTCACACCTGACTCATTGAAAATCAAAGTGTGGAGGCCACTTCTAGTAACTCCAAACTAGCAGGAGAATCAACCTGGTGAGAGGGGCAACCGTGTTTGCAGCCAAGTGACAGGGAATTTATGGGAGCACTTAGGCTTCCACGGAAATAAGTAAGAAAGAGAGCGAGCAAAAGAGGCAAACACTTGTCTATGAGTGGCTTATTAAAAAGGTGAGAAGTGAGTGTACTGTCTGGAAGGGGGAATAATTGTGCTCTTAAAAGGGACTTCAAAAGGCCAGTCGTGTCTGCGGAAAACCGTTAGCAACATGTGAAGGAAATGGCTCACGAGGGTCCGCCGCGCTATCGGCATGTGGTGGATCAAACCGTCTGGGGCGGAGGAACGGCAGACACCATATGCCCAACTGTCCTCTTGTCCATCTTTTTGTGAAACCACATTTGTCTCCCTGCTGTTATGTTCCGTGAAACGTGCTAATATGGCGCAATAGGGTTGGTTATGATCTGCACTGCCGATAAATCACTCAATACGTTCGTTTGTCAAGATTATGCGGCAAACGCAACTACCTTGTAAAAACCTTTTCTCACGCCGTAAAATCAGACGTATATAATGCGACAGATGGTTTTTTTTTTTCGCATTAAATACGTTTTTTCACAATGTTCCATATGCGCCAGTAGTTCGAAATGTCAAGTTAGCTATTAAATCTCCAAGCAAATATGGTTAGGTCGATTATTCGATTAGAATATTTGTTTTTATCAGGATCGGAGTTCACATATCGCTGTGGTAGCTACTGCCTATTTTTTACTAATTGTGTTATTATTATTATTATTATTATTATTATTATTATTATTTTACATATAACGTGTAAGTCTCCCAAAAGTTGCAGTTTGAGCTGGTTCATAGGCTATTTTCACAACGATTCTGAAATGTTTTATTTTGGTTACATTATTTAAAAGTAAAAAAAAATAGTTTAGGCAGGCCTACTCAATGCAACCTACCTAGTTGCAACCAGAATACCACACTGTGAAAAGTTGTAAGAATGTTTTGTGTTTGCTGTGTAATCACTACTGTAGCATGGATAAGAATTACAGTCTGCACAAGTTGTACTAGAGAGAATAGTAATGTTTTGGGCTATTACCAGCAGTTTGTTCTTGATTTCAGGGTAATATACAGTTTCATTATTACAGTAGAAAATGCTGCAAGGTCTGTTCTGCAGAGGCTGGCAAACAACCAAGCTTCCATCCCTTGCTGGTTCTCCATTGCAGTGGGGATTAGATGTTCTCTGCAAGTTTATTCATGGTATTATAAAATGGTGATGTAGATTCAGTGGCTTACAAATGGTCCCTTGGAGGATAATGAAAGTAAAGAGACAAGTATCAGGGGTTTTACTAAAAAACTTCACTGGATTAAGCAGCCATATCAAAATTATGGTCTCCATTGAATTAATTCCAACTACTCCAGATGTGGTTTATCATGGGACACTGAATACAGAAAAGCCTTAAAGGGATAGTTCACCCAAACATGACAATTCTGAGATCAATTCTGAGAACCCGTATGTTGTTCTTGGACTTCACTGACTTTTAGTGTACAAACAAAAACTTTTTTAAAAAAATATTTGTTGGGGTTTTTTAAAATATACTTTTTAACATATCTGTAACAAGTCCCTATTAATTTCTCTACATTTACTCACTCTCAAGCTGTTCCAAATTTGATTTTCTTTGTTCCGTTGAACACAAAAGAAGATACTTTGAAGAATGTTGGTAACCTAACAGTTGCTGGTAGCCATTGACTTCCATAGTATTTTTTTCACACCGTGGTAGTCAGTGGCTACTGTCAACTGTTTTTAAAAAAAGTTTTAAAAGAAACAAAGTGATTCCCCCATAAAAACAGCACACCAAGGGCAGAATGTGCTTTTTCTTGTTATAAAATCTCTTGAAGCATTAGAAACCCTCTAGAACTGCTTGTATTCCTCAGTCAGATCTTCAGAGATTGATTACAAATTCTCACTTAGCACCTCATCATATCCAAGTCTTATTACTCCAAAGGCTTTTTCTCTAGTGGCCAAGTCTGGCTACTTATTCAACATCTGAAGGCCTTTTATTTTTTTATTAATTGAGGTCTTTCAGCTTTTGACTCTTTGACAGGGATCTGACAATGATTAGAGAGAAAAAAATGAATGGTTCTGTTTAGCATGCAAGTATTTCAGCCTTCTCTGCAGGCTCTGACACTTAATAGTAGACCAAAATAACACATTATATAAACATAATAAATGTTGCTCATTTTTCATTGCAAATATCTCACTCAAGATATTTTTATGGCTAATATAACAAATAATTTACTGCTTAGCTCAAATTTCAACAGCAACGTCACCAAACCGATACGCCTTTGCTGTCTTGCCAAATGTCAAGGCATGTTTTTGAACAAGCAAATTTTGTCTTATTTTAGGATATTTATTTATTTTGTAAGTCTACAGTAAGTAATAAGGGTGGATCCATCAAACCACACTAGACCCATGTGTTTCTCATGAGTGTCAATGTGTTATTTTGAATCTGGAATCTTAGTCCTTTCAGTTGCAGTTTGTCTTGCATTCCTTTTATCTCTCACTTGATCCAGATACCATCTGTACAAATTACCAATGCCACAAATGTTTTTTTTTTTATTTTTTATGGTAGATTGGAAACTTTTTAATACCAGTCATCATTTTTACATTTCCATGTCACCTTGAATTATTGTTTAACAAAACATGGAATTGTTTATTCTCATACTCTTCCACACAGGTGCTGCTGAGCGTTTATGAGCAGCCATTGATTTTTTTGTAGGAAATCCCACATCCTGCTTCACATAAGACAAAGGTAAGAACCCCTGATGTGTTCACCGGAGCTCACAATAGATAACACATGCTGTGCAATCCACAACCATTTATTCAAATACTGTAGAGGAACCACTGCTAATTTATTAAAAGTAATGTTTTTGGGTTAATATGTAATATGTTCATTGACATTATAATGTTAATTGGCACATAAAAATATATAAAATATCTGTCTGTCTGTCTATCATTTGAAGGAAAACTTTAAACACTAAAAAGTATTTAGTATTTAAAGTTTTTCTTCAAATGTAATGTATGTGTGTGTGTGTGTGTGTGTGTGTGTGTGTATGTATGTTTATATATTTCAAGACATTCATAAACATACTGTATACTGTGTTACATTTGAACATACTACATTTAGCCTAAATCTAAAACTACATCTAGCCTAGGCTACTATAAGATTGGAAATGTTTTTACCTGAAATATATTTTGAAATATATTTTGGTATATGAAGTTTGAAACTATTTTCCTTTTTTTTTTAATGTCACTGTTTACAACATCTATATTTAGCATATATTTTAAATATGTCTTGGCCTGAAAAAAATTGCATGTCTTTGAAAAGTGCAATATTTGACCCCACATTATGTTTCCCATTCACATTTAGCATGTTATTATTAGTAATTTCATCGGCAGTCTCTTGCGAGTTTCACCATTGATTTATGAGTCCCTCTTTCTCGTATAAAAGTTTTAAATTTATTCACTTGGCATGCAAATTCCTACAAAAGTCCTGTTTATTACCTGTTAGATAAGCCTCACAGTTACATTTGCAGGCTTTAAATGAACGCATTTAGGGTCAAGCAAAAAAAAAAGTAAGAAGAAGTCTTAAATTATCCAGTGCAATTAAATATGAGCAGAAGATACCACACAGGAGAAATAAACATTAGGGAATTATCAGGTCCATTGGACCGTGCTCATAATTGAACATGTGAGACACCGCAAAAAACACTGTAACAACCCGGAACGTCTGAGATCTTGTGCAGCTGAGACCGCAAGCAGAAATGGATCTTGGATGTGATGTCTGTTGTAGAAACTCAAGAAGAAGAAAAGTCAAAGCAAGATGACTAATCTGTGGGCCCTGGATGTTTTTGTACAAAGATAAATCAAGTGAAGCAACGTCAAGTCTCGTTAGTAAATGATGAATCAGGTCGAATATTTTGCAAATACGACCCGGAGCGGTTTCCTGGAAAATCTTGACATCATTTACACAGCTGCTCATGTAAACGGATCATCCTGAGCCTTTATTACACTTGAGAGCCCTGCGGTGGAGTTTCCTACAAGTGGTCAGGCTTCACCTTAGGATCCGTCAGGGAGGTGAAGACCTCCCACTGGCGTCTGGGTAGAAACGGACCAAAGATAGACAGGACTAAATGTAAGATGATGTTTTAATGACATTTCATAATGCTTTTAGCTGCTCCGTGTGTTTTTCTCATTAGAATTTAGACAAAGTATGCTTTAGTTCAGCATTAGACGTCTTGAATTCCACTCTGAGGTTTGTCCATTAGGTCTCTCTCATTTGCAAAGTCTATTTGCTTAAGTCTAGAGGTGTCTAGCATGTTGACAAATAGAACTTTGATTAAAATGAGAATGTGTTAGAGCTTTCCCAGAGCTCATCCATGACTTGTACCTTAAACCTGACAACATATCTCTCTCGGAAAACTGATCCTGATGACTCTTCTAACCCTTCCTGCATATTTCAAGCTCTCCTGTTCCACAGAGTCTCATGATCGTGGCCGACTCACACCGAAGCCACAGTAAGTTTCAATCATTTAGATACAGTCTTGAGGAAGTTTCCTGCAGTAAACTGTTCTGGATGACACTGGGTGCCACTGACGTTTCATTGGAGGTTATGGGAGGTGAGATAAGCCGAAGGGAAGAATACAAACCGAACACTTCAAAGCACCACGTGCTCACTATGTCATTGTAAATGGGTATACGGCCAAACTACTGCGGGGAAGAAGATAATGCTTCAGAAGTATTTGAAAGCTGGAGATAAAGATCTCATCAGTGCCTAATAAATAACCTTCTTTGGTGTCTGCTCACAAGAAGATGTCATGGATGCAGCATGCAGCTTTTAAGCATTAAAACAAGAGAACAGATTACTTGGTTCTAATATCGAATAGCATTAATGATGCTTCTTTATTTCTTTTCCTTCTTTTTATTTATTGAGCAGATTTTATTCACGTTTCAACTGTAGCAGTGCAAAAGACGTAAAAGATGCTAATTATTATTTTTTTTAAAAAGATTTTTATATTTTTTTAAATGATATTTTTAATTAAAAACCTTAGGAAGTATGACATTTGATTTCACAGGACTACCATTTTTTAAATTTATATATATGTGTGTGTGTGTGTGTGTGTGTGTGTGTGTGTGTACTGGTTTTTGTGGTTTACGGGGACAAAATTTGTTTAATGACATGGGTATGACAGAGGTATTACAATTTGAAGGTGGTTTATGAGGACACTGCCTATGTCCCCGTAATTCAAAAGGCTTAAAAAAACATACTAAATGGTGTTTTTTGAAAATCTAAAAATGCACAAAGTTTCCTGTAAGGGATAGGTTTAGGTGTAGGGCAATAGCCCATACAGTTTGTACGGTATAAAAACCATTACGCCTATGGAGAGTCCCCGTAAACCACAAAAACAAACGTGTGTGTGTGTGTGTGTGTGTGTGTGTTTGTGTGTGTGTGTTAAAATTATACTGTTTGTAATTTACAGTGAAAGAGCGTTCCCAGAAGTTCACATTTAATTGTCATTTAAAATGAATAAATTATATATATTTCGGTTGGTTAGTTCATTATGGTAAATTATGTTAACTATTATATTTTTTAGGTTATTAGGTCTTTTTAATGTCATGTGTTTTACCCTGATGTTGTTTAGTAATTGTGTGGGAAACGCAAACTGTTTATGTTCATTAGTCATAGGTCAAGTAAAAGTTAGTTTTTGATTAACTTCAAGTCAGTATGTTGCCTTGTTTTACCATTGATTTGTTTTCTTTTATTTATTTATGGCTGCTAGGTTGGTAACATTATATCAGTTAATTAACTGTAAAATATATCCCATACTTCCTGAAATGACTATTCTATTCTATTCTATTCTATTCTATTCTATTCTATTCTATAAGAGATGCTTTCTGACAACAATAGCTGTCATTAAAAAAAAAAAATTCTAAATATAATTTTAAAGTACAGAGCATAAAAAAGCTGTTATTTATTGCAGTGTTGTGTCTTACAGGCTGTGCTCAATTAATGTTTTCTGACAGCACTTCCAGACTGATGAAATCCAACCTTTATGACTCTGAAATATTCATGCCGATGCTCAGTGTCTTTCCACTCTGTAAGTATGCCATGCTTTGTGCTTTGTTCATCTTGTTCCAATTTCCCTTAGTGAATAGCCCGTTAGTTTTTAAGATAATGAGGCAGTTCATCACTCTTTTGGACTTTTTGGCATTTTTGAGCTTTCAGCTCTGTCCAGGGATTTGTAAATCATATTACTATAATCACATTAGGCAGTATTATCTGTTGGTCAGTGTAAGTCCACAATCAAGTGTCCAACCAAACACTCATTTGTAATCTTGGTTCGTTCTTCACTAAGTGGATTTGAGGTTTGCTGGTTTCTTGTTTGTGTTTCTCACAGCAGGAAAAAGTCTAACCTCACTTTTATAGGGACAATTTGTTGCATATTTGTTGTGTGAGAAATCAACAACAAATGAAATATAGTTTAACTGAAAGCAAATGGTTAGATTCAACATATTAATGTTAGGACTAGTTCACCCAAAAATTAGGATTCTGTCATTATTTATTCACCATAATGTTGTGCCAGAGGAACAGTTTGAAATTTATGTCATTCACTGAAAACCTTGGAAGAGAGGAAGTCATTTTTGGAACATCATGATGGTGATGACAGATCTTTGGGTGAAATATCCCTTTAATTTCTGCTACTGTGTTTATTTTAACCATTTCAACCACCTTGATATAGAAGCAAATAGAGCAAATGAAGAAGCCTACCAAAATATGATATTTTAAGCCCTTTAAACAGAGAACAAACCCATTTTTAGTCATTGAGTAACAGTACTATGCATTTGTGGTCCACTGTTATTTAGATATTAGAATGTTTATTAATATTTTGAATTAGCTTTTGATTTTGTGTTTATTTTTTATTTTATTTATTTTAAGTTTTAGTATTTGCCAAGGCATAGTTTCTAATTTTAGTTTACGTTTTTCATCTGATTATGTTTTATTTTATTTCAGCTTTATTTAAATGAACAGAAATGATTTTTAATAGTTTTAGTTCAGGGGTATAACGATAATGCAACACTTTCCAATAATGTTTCATTTGTCACCATTAGTGAACTCCGTTGGAAAAAATACTTCTACAGCATTTTTCATCTTAGTTAATGTTAACAAGGTAACCTTAGTTAATGCCCTGTGAACAAACAGTGAACAACTGTATTTTTATTAACAAACATTAACAAAGATTACTAAATGCTGTAAAATATATATATATATATATATATATATATATTGCTCATTGTTGGTACATGTTAGCTAGTAACTAATGTTAACAAATGAGACTTTATTGTAAAGTGTTAACAAAGATAACACCGGTGTGGTCACCCGCCAGTGAATGGATTTATCGACATGATGAGCACAGGTCACGGGAGCCATAAACCCTCAGCATTGTAAACTGACAGAACAAATGCACATTGAGGAGGTGAAGGTTAGGAAAGGGAGTCACAGATGCACAGAGCAATGGAAATCTAGCTACAGGAAATCTATCTCCTGAAGCTCTCACGAAGTTCTCACAAACAGTGGTTCATTATACTTCAGCATATGAGTGGCTGGTTGCGCTGAAGGCTCTTCTTTGACAGTACCAGGCAGAGAATGTCAACACTGGGGCGGGACGAGATTGAGGGAGCCTCTCTAGAGTAATGTTCACAGCGCTCGGGGAGTAAAGACCTGTCTGGATGAGTAACAATCCTGTCTGCCTGAGACAGTCCAGCAGCCCCTCTATCAACAGCTAGAATGCTGTTTTCCTCCAGAAATAGAGGTCTGTGCATTATGGTTTCTATGTAGGTGAAAGCAGCTGGCACTCTCACCATTTATAGGTATGAAAGCAGCTCTGCTTGTGGTTATGATTACTGAGTCTTACAAGTGTGCTGTAATAGTATGTCATAACATCAGACCATCTCTGCTTCAGCATCAGTTCTTTCCCATGGCTTTAGATCATGCCTTCCAAGTGGGTTAACATTTATTGTCTATAAAACATGAGTTATTCTCATCCAGAGAGGCCACTGTCTCATTTATTAGTGTGAAGCCATTTAAACATATATATATAATAATTTTATTCAGCAAGGGTGCATTCAATTGAGCAAAAATAAGATGTATACATACCAAAAATGTGTTGGAAGTGCAATTGGAATGGAAATTAATGGAAACTATTGTTAAAATGCTGAAGATGAGAGTTTGCTATGTTTTTATTATTGCAGACAAAATGTAGAAGACATACAGGAGGCATGAGAGGAATCCAGAACAATACTTTGAAACTAATGGTGTGACCAAAGCCTGCAGACATGCCTGAGATGATTTCCTTCACGTCTGCCGACTCTGAAACAGGACTGACTGTTGTACTGGTGCGTAATTGATTACAGGGAAAGTTCACATAAAAATAACAATTCACTCTGATTTTCTGTCTAGAAATGAGACATTTTGTAGAGCTGGTTGCACTTTTCCATTCTATTACAATGAATGGACAGCATTTTCCCTTTTGACTTCCACTGAGTAAACGAAGACAGAATTTTCCTTTTGGATTTTGAATTTGTCGTCTCAGTTTCACTATTTCTGTGTTTTTATAACTTTTACTTCACTGTAGCTGAGAATCTGAAATCTCTGTGCAAGAGATCGGCTGTGCGCGTCACGTGGTGTTGAAAACATGCATGCACTTGGTGAGAATCATAAAACTTTACAGCTGCTTTCATCTTCGTTCACATTCTTTAAGAGTCAGGCACGCTTTGATTCTGGTGACCAGTAGAGGCTCATTTGAGACCGTACTACCTGGATGAGAAGGTATGACTAAGACGGACCAAACCAAGACATGAGCAAACAGGTTAATTACAGTTTATTAGCAGAATAGTGAGTGTGTTTGTCAAGCACGTCTCTCAGTTAAGAGGAAGTTTTGGGTGAGAACACCGCAGGAGACCTTCTGACTCAAGCTTTGTTACAATCACTCATCGATATCAATAGAGGTGCACAACATCTGATATCAGTTGTTCTTGACTCATAATTAATCTCATGAGGAACTTGTCAGCTTAATGCAAAATTGATAAGGAAGTTATCAACTTTATGACTTGGTCTTATTGTTTTTTGGTGGCTTAGTAGGATCAACCCCTTTCCCACATTAGAGATGAGGAACTTGCTAGTAATTAACACGTGTTGATGCCTCCTTACGCTCATTGTGGTTTCATGGAAGCGGCTCTCAGCTTCAGTCCTGCGTGGCTCGTGTCTGTCGGTTCATTCCGTAGTGACATGTGGCATACGTATGGCCATCAAAGGATATTTGTGCCATATGGAGAACTTGTCCTCTTCTTATCTCGCTCATTACGAGAAGATATATTTAGTGGATGATATATGCGGTATATGGTCTAAATCAGTATCAAAATATAGCTGCAAGCCACGATCATTGAGGTCCAAGGAAAAATGAAGCGCACATTTGAATGTTGCGGTTACAGTTGTTTCGATGGTAAATTATAACTTCCTTGATTACAGCTGCACAGTTTTGAGGATTTTCATACAGCCTTAGCACTATATTATATAGCACAGCTTTGATGAACAGGTGGAGTTTGAAAATTTATGTTGAAAAAAAAGAAAACCAGGTATCTAAGCAAAAATTAATTAATAGCAGCAGATAAAACTGTGGCCAATTCTCACAACATTTCATATCCAGGTTTCCAGAGTTGTTATAGTTAACTAAATCTAAAAATATTTTCGTTACTTGAAAAAAACAAAAAAACAAAAAAAAAACATTACAGTTATTTATTTTCAGCTGGATGTCAACATTTCTTATTTTTATTTAGTTCAACTTGATGTACTAAAATAGCTCAAACTAAAATAAAAATAATAAAAACTAAAGACAAAAATACACAGCAAAATTTCTAAAACTTTAAAATGAAAACAGAAATTATAAAAAATAATTCAAAATATAAAAAAACTATAAGTGATACTGAAATAACACTGCAAGTTTTACATTTTTACATTTACAGTTTTCATTTATGTGCTTTTGTTATTTTTATTATTTTTAATATTTCTATTTAGCTTTAGTTAACAATTTTATTTCAGTTTTAGTTTTAATAAAGTACTGCAAATGTAACTTTTTTTAGTTGGTCTAGTTTTTAAAGTTTTCTTCTAATATATATTTATATTCTATTTTATTTTATTTTATTTCACCTTCATTTCTATTATTATATTTCTATATATTATATTACATTATATTATTTTGTATGGTGTGTGCTGCTGTGAAGTATAAATTTCCCTTTGGGGGTTAATAAAGTGTATCCAATCCAATCCAGTCCAAAACACAACACTGGCACACATGGTCTGAACCAGTGTAAGCACACTGTCACCTGGCCTCAGCATTTAAGAGTAACTGAAAAAAGAATGGCGTTGTAACGGAATATACAGAGTATTGTGTTTCACAGCGGCCGGAGGGTAAACTGGACACACGTTTTCCCTCTGTTGTGCTCTCTGCATGATTACAATGTTCTAGAGCATCTTTCTTTTTGCCTCAATAGGCACAGAAACTGTCGAGGGACATGTGGTCTGCTAGCTTTGCATCACTGCAGTGTAATTGCTGAACTAGAGAGGGCTGAGAGTTCAAACTGGAGCAACAGATGGAAGGCACTCTTTGATATATTAAAGGGGGAACAGAGTATATATGCACAGCAATATGTGAACTGGACAGGATGTGTTTGTTGGACATGTCTGGTATGAAAACAGTGGAATGTCTGACATTTCGTATGTGGTTTCATCAGGTGTTTTTGGAGTTAAGCACTCAAATGATCGATGTTTTTGGGTCAAGCCGTGTTATGGCAACTATTACTGCATAAAAACGTCAAGACTGAAATGTGCATGTATGTATTTGGTAACAAAGTGTATTCTAGACATGTTGTCCTCTGGGAATGGAACCCATTGCTATTTCCAGTGCATTTATTTACTGATTAGGAGTTGAAAATCGATGGTTTGATTATTATACAGCGAGTAACTTTATGATGATGTTTGTTGAAGTGATTTAATCAAAGCTGCAGGGAATTATTTGTTTTAGGGAAAAGAAGGAACCCTCACCCTCATTAAACTCCTCTGTATACATTGTTTATATTTTTGACATTTACAGATAGTTAGACTAACAAGCAGAACAGGAAAGAGAACTGCAATGCGGACTTTATTACATTCAAGCTTCAACTGCTTTATTTTCTTAGACGACTCACACCATGACGTGAAAGCAACCTGACCAACAGTGTCTCTTGCAGCTTGCAGCTGCTCTGGTCTGGTGTTTATCAGGGACTACATATGGATAGCATTGACTCCAGTTTCTTCAGTCTGTCATTGTGGAGCAGTGCTTCCTGATGCACTCCACTAATAGTGCTAGTGTGATCATTTCGATCATAGTTTTATTATTTAATCTGGGTTTATTCTAGATTTAATAATAATAATGATGTGTAATAAATATAAAATATATATTTAATATAAATTATATAAGAAATATAATAGCAATTGTTATTCTATTAATTATGATTATTAATATTATTATTATATTGTTGTTGTTGTTATTTTTCATAATTAATTATAAGCATAATTATTATTATCATTGCATATTTTATATTTATTTTTATTTCTTTTTTTAATAGTATAATATTAATAATTTAATATTAAAATATATTTTAGTAATGCAAATATAATATTGTATATTATCAATTATTATGTTGTTAATTATGAACAACAACAACAACAATATTAATAATAATATCATCATCATTGAATGTTTTATATTTATTTTATATATCAAATTTATGAACTATCATCTAATAATAATAATAAATAAATAAACAAACAAACAAATAAATAAAATTTGCAAAACTGAATAATGCAAAAATGGGAAAAATGGTTAAGTAATTTCTTTCTATAATAATAATAATAATAATAATAATAAATATTTCTCTATGACTTAGTTTTATTGTTTGGAAAATTTGGAATATGGAATTTTTTTTATATTATTTATTTAATAGTAGTAATAATAATAATAATAATGATAATACATCTATATATTGTTCTATTGAAAATTTGGTTTAAATGTTTTTTATTATTATTCATTGGCATTTTTAACACCTGATTCACATTTGTGTGTGTGTGTGTGTGTGTCTGTGTGTTTGGTTTAGTACAAGGGTAGGAACATATGTTTCTGTCTGTAGTAATGCTCAGTAACCTGAGGCAGTCATTGATAGAGTGATCCTGCACACACTGACACCAGTTCAAGTGTGACATTCAACCTCCACCTCCTGCTTGGGGAGGGCAAAGGTACTTCTGGTGTCATCCCATCGATTAGCCACCCGTGCCATTACATGGCTCTGCTTTTTGTGACCTCTGGATGACTGTGGATTCCTCACCCACCTCCAACAACTCCTAACAGTATTTCAGAAATATCGGTTATACATTGGTTATACATGCTAGAAGCAAAAACCCATTAGCAAGACTATAAAAAGCAGATAAAGAATCTAAATTCACTTACACGCTCTTCTGATTTTATCAGTCTCAGTTGGGTTTGACTAGATGGAGACTGCTTTGTCCTAAAGGGCCTGGGAATATTTTCGTCTGTAGTCTCCTCCTACTGAAAGCCACCTGGGCCTCATTTCCTCACTTCCTCTCCATACACTTCATATCTTTCACTGAGAGTTAAAACACCTGATAAAACGCCCTACTGACACCTGAGGCCAACCGAAAGATTCATCTCTGAATGAAAAACCCCTGAGGGCTTTTATGAGAGTATACAGGTACAACACATTACTTCAAGAAAGATTATCATTTCAGTAAATATCTGTTTGCAATATGTACAACATTTATTTGAAATAAGATGTTTTGTATGACCCAACTTGAACAAAACCCATGCCCTATTTTTCTTCTCTACTCATTTACTTTTTTCCCTCAGCATAGCATTTTCTTAAACAATGCACTGTCCAGCGCTGAGGACCTTACACCTGTGAGCTGCCGCTAGAGCAATTCAGATAGATTGTGTTATCATTTATTCATTCCGCTTCGCTTTCCCTGAAACTAGAACTAATCTAACCAATGCATTATTTACCATTAGTGAACACTTACCTAATGCATTTTTCAGCACCAGGCAGCTGCAGTCTTTGTCTTGGAGGTGCTGATCACTTAGTGCTATTGAATGAGCTTGGAGATTGTAGCAGGTCACAGGTTCAAATGCCCAGAGGTCAATGTCACACACACATATTAGCACAATGACAATTGAGGGTCTTGATCCGTCATGTTAAAATCCTTGCAGAAACTTTAACGGTCACTGACCTGGTTAGAAATGATTCCGATTCAGATAAGTGTAAAATCAAATGCATTGTGTTAAAAAAAATCACTACTGTAGTCAAATATGAAGTTGCTGCACATTCAGTAGCGTAGCATGCAAAAGAAGTCTTTTTTTTTTTTGAAAGTGGGAAACGGTAGGGCAAACTCCTCTCACATTGAAGGCTGTCAGAGGTGTTAAACACTTCCCATTGTGGTGGCGTCATTTGTAGCAGATGTGAATTACACAAAATTTTTTGAAGTACATACTATTTAGAAGCGAGATACCGTATTGCCTTATTGGTAGTAAGCTTAGGGGCCCAATGCCATTCCTGCATAGAAATGCAGTAACGGTATTGGAGTTTCCTCTTAAATATTGTGGTTGGCTTGTAAATTAATCATTAAGAAAATCTTGGATTAAATGAGAGCAAGATAAATGTAGGCTTTGAAACTGGCCAGTATATTTACCCATATTTAGCTTTCAACATAGAACTTAGGAACAAACAGTCCTTTGGAAGTTCTCTGCCTGAAACCCTCTCTTTTAGCTTGCACAGTGACACACCTGAGAGAGAGAGAGAGAGAGAGAGAGAGAGAGAGAGAGAGAGAGAGAGCCCAGGCAAAGGTCCTCGCTGCAAGAAAGGTAGAATTTCACCCCCTTTGAAGTAACAGAGAAGGATTCAGGCCCCTCATTAGCCAGATAGAATCTACACTCAGACATGTAAGTTAGCGATTCAAATCTATTGGGACAGATTGAATTCCGTTAAATAGTGCTGTTTTTTAGTTTTCTCAGGCTCTCCTGGCTATCTCTTATGAGGCAGCAAACAATGAGAAACACTGCAGGACATTCAGTGGCAGAGGCTGGCTGGGAAAAATCCTCTGGCTGTCTCATATTCGCTCCTTTCACAAATCCCTCCATAGATAGGTTATCTCTGTGAATGGCAGTCTGTAGCCCTGGAGTCTCTGCTTTAATATGATAATGATTATTTGAGAGGACAAAAAAGGAAAACTTGGTCAGCAGATTATTATTGACCTTTTTTTTTTTCCCAAAATATAAAATCAAAATATAATCTATGAATCAAATAAGTGGGATAACCATGGAATAAGCCTAAAAAAGCAGACAACGTGCCAATTTTTATGGAAACACTTTCAAACTGTACTTGCAGTTGTTTTACCTTGCTGTGAATTATCTAGGATTTACCCAAAAGTGTTGCATGTGCATTATGTGTTCTCTCGCTTTTATTTTTATTTTTACACAGCCAAACATTATTATTTAGCAACATTTAATTATTATTATTATTATTCATAAATGTATCCTCTTAATAAGAAATGTATCCCATGAGATGCATAACTGTAAAAGTGAAAATAATAGCAGTATTTTGAAGAAAAAAAAACATGAACGCTGATAATAATAATATTTGAGGAAATACGTAATTGTAAATGTGAAAATTACAGCAATATTATTAAGAAAATAGCAAATAATGATGATGATAATATCCCAGGAGATACATAATTGTAAAATTTGAAAATAAAAACAAATGTTTGAAGAAGAAATAAATTAAAACATTATATGGTGTATTAGAAAATAGAAAATAATGCTGATAATAATTTTGAGATATATTTCACAGGCATTCATATGTTTTAACAGGCTAATTAGCAAGTATTACAACGTACTTTTATAAAAAAAAAATTTTATACAAACTTATAAAGCATACTTTTATACAAATGTAATTTTATCATCTATCAGCTGTTCCAGGGTGGTCTGACATTCACTAGAAACCAGAAGAACATTGAGTTCCTCTTTAAAGATCAATTAAGTGTGTAATAATCAGAGTTCCCAGAGATCTCATTCTCCTGATTGGATCCTTGTCCCTAGTGTTGGCAGGAAATGTCTGACAGAGGAAGTGTGTGATAAGACCAAGGTGTTTGCAAGGAGATGTGAGATTAAGTGCTGAACCAACACTTCTGAGGACCCCGGGCACCGGGTTAGACCAGCACTGGGTAGATGGAGCTCATGAGGGTTATGGGGAGAGGAAAGACACCTTAAATTGAAAACAGCCATTCATCTTCAAACATGAGCTTTTGAGAGGATCAGTCTAGGGTTTCGGGTTTTCTCCTGTTGTTAAAGTTTGTCTCACTAGAGGGAACCAGTGCCAGCGAAGTTTTGTTTTAACCCCAGACACAGCATCCCACATCTTTGCAATGATGAAAATGTAAGAAATAGTACTTTGAACTTTGTGCTATAGAAAATAATGACAATGATTTGCCAAGCAAATGCTTTGTGCTAAACAATATGAAGTACTAAGTAAACTATAAATGAAATTGGCAAAAGTTTAATTGTTTCTCTGAGCACACTGGAAATGTTTATTAACAAAACTTTGAAGGGACTTCCTACACTTCTTGATATTATATTAACAGAAAATTATATTGTTTTATGAATGCATTCAAATGCCCTGGGCACAGTTTAGTTGCACTAACACATGTTTCTTTTCCCTCTTTTTTTTGCAGCCCTTCCCCCCACCCGTAATGAGTAAACGTCTCCCCAGGTTAGTGGTCGACTTCCTCGCTTCTTCACGACTCCAACAGCTCTTTTGACGGAAGGTAAGTCTGTAATGAAATGGTTACGCAAGATGAAACTTTTTCCTTCAGGACACCCCCTCACATAATTCCAGAAATGTGCTTCTCACACCTTGTTTAAAGTACTAACTGACTTGGCTCTCGGCTGCACTACAGGTTGGAATTCAGGACTGAAGATGTGCCCAAATATGATATGAACGATATTTACTTGGCAGAAGTTAAACTTGGCTCGGTGTTTCCACCAAAATACAGAGAGGGATGTCGAACAAGAGGAGAAAAGTGGAGATACGGATTCTGTTGGACAATATGAAAAGGAAATTAAACAACACACAAACCAGTCTCGAGATAAAGATTGTTTTCAGGGTGAGCTCTATCCCACGACAGCACTGATGTCTCTTTTCGTTGTCGTAAATGCCCATTAAATGTAGTTTAATGGCTATAAGACTTTATTAGGCTGCTATAAACTGATTCCAAATGTGTATTGAAAGTACAAACAGTTCAGGTACATCTGAGTACTGTAGGACAGAAGACTGATGAGGCCGGCGGTAAATGAGGGGAAAAAGCGGCAATCAGCTCCAGGTGTGTCTGATAAGGCTCACATGCCACTGGGGGGCTGCAGCAGTTAGCCGGAGGAGACCTGTACGGGCCGACGCAAGGGGCTCCCAGCCCAGAAGGGAGGGAACGGGGTGGGAGGGGCAGTGAGAGAGAGGGAGACACTGAGAGTGGGTGAGGCAATTGGGAGAAACAGAGTGAGACAGATAGGAGAGGGGCGAGGAAAAATGCCCCTCGTCGCCTCTCATTCTGACGCACACATGCAAGCAAAACATGCACGCGCACACGCGGATCTTCAAAGCCGACTGCTTTTCATAGTCTCCCTATTAGCTAAAGAGATTACATCTGGGGCCCTGAACCAAATAAATAAGGTGAGAGGAG
Source organism: Tor tambroides (assembly GCA_021397915.2). Taxonomy (NCBI): domain Eukaryota; kingdom Metazoa; phylum Chordata; class Actinopteri; order Cypriniformes; family Cyprinidae; genus Tor; species Tor tambroides. The sequence goes on along the minus strand of JAFVLL020020541.1, from coordinate 25 downwards.
TGTCAGAGCTCAGTCTGCTCCACCT
>JAFVLL020020540.1:79182-133117 GCA_021397915.2 Tor tambroides | reverse complement strand
GTGTTTATATATATATATATATATATATATATATATATATATATATATATTTGTTTTTCATTTAAAAAAATATCTCCAAGACTCTTCAGGAAACCTACCTGCAAAGCTAAAGTACTGTTAAAAGTTTTAGGCACTTGTGTAAAAATGCTGTAAAATGAGGATCCTGTCAAAAATAATGTCATAAATAGATTTTCTTTATCAGTTATCTGCTATTCACTAAATTAAATCAACATTTGGTGTAACCACCCTTTGTGTTTAAAGCAGCTTTTGCCCTAGCTACACTTGCACATAGTTTTTCAGGGAGCTTTGCAGGTAGGTTTCTTGAAGCATCTTGGAGACGTTGTTCTCCACAGTTCTTCTGGATTTAGTCTGTCTCAGTTTGTTCTGTTTCTTCTTCACACACTACAGCAAAAGATAGAAAAAACTGACTTAAAACCATTTTTAGCTGCTGAAAATACTAGAGTTCTAATCATTTTGGCCTCCACTGTATATATCTTGAAATCATGATATCATCACAGAAGAAGTTATTATTTCTTATTCTTTTTATGTGTTGAAAGACAACTGACTGCTAACTTGTTGTGTTGGCAAGTCCAAGGTATCCAGGTATTTTGGCACATGGAATGACTTGCTGACATTGACTCTTTCATTTATCATAGTGCACAGGTGTAAAGTGATAAATAGATACCAGTCAACCACACAACTGCTTCTGTAAGACACATTTGTCAAAGTCAAACTTCAACTGATGTTCAAGATTCATAGTGATGGGCCTGAGGTGAAAAAAATCAAAGGTTTAGCAGTAACCTTTGCGAATGACCCATATACACATATATGCTTTTGGATTGTTGTTATTCAAACATCATCTAGTGTGTTGTGTTTTTGTGCATTATTCCCAAATCTTATTCATTTCCAGCCATGAAAGTCTGTGGTTAATGTGGTGGTCGATTGTTTGTTGTCGAAAGGTTACCTGAAGCACATTCCCTCTCTTCACTGTGCGTCACTGCTGCAGTATGTGCTCCATACGTGCCCTTTTCCCAGGAGATCACATGTGGCCAGTCACCTTTTTTTAGTCTGTAAATAGATTTACAATGGAAGTGTTAACTTGGGGCAAGAGGAGGCTGGTTACTAGATTAAACAACAACATTATGCAGATCTCATCATGATCCAATCTGCTCCTCTTTAATCAATGTTCTATTGCCGCAGTCATGTCAGTACATGGGTAATGATTTAAAACTTTGTTAGTTTAATCTTAGTAAAGTACAGCTACATGTTTACTCACATTTTTGGTGGGATTAGTGCACTTGAGCCCATTGTTTGTGTATTAGACCCAATCATGAGAAGTTTTGCAATGGATTCCTCAGTTTCGCTTCTAAAAGTTCATCTAAATGCCTACAGTTTGCTCCATGCATAAGAATTTGAAAAGAACAGCCGGACGTTTGTGTGGAAGAATCCAACTTATTTGGAAAATCATGCGTTCAGCACTAAAAATAATGCATTACTGTATGACAAAAATGTGTTTTTATTTTTGGTTGGTTTAGGTTAAAAGATGATTTTTTTTTTTTTTTTTTGCTGGATGAAGTATCTTGAAGGAATGTTTTATTGCAGAGACATGGATGCACAGTGTAGTAGTTCTGCGTTGTGTGTGTTATAGCTTGTAACAGTGATACAGCTTGAAAAATACCAGATGACTCAATATGACCCTTCAGCGTGCTGGGGGTCAGGGACCCACTCTATACTGAGACACACACTTATTACATTCCTCTTGCCACTGGCGCTCATTTTTCTGAGATTTGGAGACACTGGCCTGAGATATTGTTCTCTCTCAAATTTCTTAATATTTTCTCTTTTAGTAGTCATTATTCTTTTAAGACTATATGTTAAATCCAACGTATAACATAAACCGCTTCACTGCCAAATGCATGAAAACACTGTTTATTCTCTCAGATATTTTCCTAAGAACATTTTGTTTTCTTAAGAATAAAATGATATTATTAACAGTATAATAAAAAATTGTCTGATTTTATACAATCCTGCATATTGATCCTGCGTTTAATACAAACAGTTCAAAACATTAGGCCTACACTGGTAGCATAAATCTTGACAATACAATCTTGCGGTTGCAAAATGTTTCGTAAAATCTATGAAATGTGATTATTTAATGACTTTAACTGTCAAAGCATAGTTTTCTTGTCATGTTGCAATGCACAATAGTTGAAACTACACAATAAAACATTTTTACCTTTAAAACAAGTTGTGTTTAAGGGATTTTATACAAAAGCTTATATCAAAACAATTTATAATGGATACACAATGTTCTTATTAGGGAGAATTTTATTCTTAAGAATGTTACGTGAATCTGGATAAAATCCTGCTAAATGTGTAAATGTAGATGTGGGTAAATGTTTAAAGCTAGGCCTATTTGTTCTCTTTTCCCTTTTGAAAATTTGATAAACACACTGTTATGACTTTTTTTAGTGCAAACAGGAACATAAAAATAGATATTTTCAGAAAAAGCTAAGTAATTATTAAAATGATTCAAATGTGTCTTTCTCGTTCCTTCTCTCACTCTTTCCCCACCGTGTTAATCTTTGAACTTTTGAAAACAATGACTTCATTCACAATATTGCACATTTAATAACTTGTTTTGTCAGTCTACTTCTTTACTCACAAACAGATTAATGCATAACACATAGTCTTTGTGAAATGAATGAATGGTTAGTTGCTGTGCTCTGGACTGGTAAGAGTTTGCAGATCCTGCCAGAATAAGCGCAGGTAGGAGCACAGATGTGACGCTGTGTGTTGTAATGTCTCTTGTGCAGGTGAGAGATGGATATGAGAGAGGTGTATGTGGTGGCCGGAAGCTTTGCGGGGTTCCAGCTGTTCTTCTCGTGCGTCAGTCCGGTTCTGTCTTCCAACTTCACGCAGGGTTATGGGAAACTTCCTCCAAACAGACTCAACGACTGGAACTCCAGGTATCAGCCTCGTATAACTCATGCATGGTAGAAATGCATGCATGCATGGATGGATGAGTAAACCGTACAAATAGACATGGATTGGTAGCTAGATACTGTATGCATGGATGGATAAATAATCATCAAACTTGTACAAATATGGGCAAAAGCAGGGAAAAATGTAGAAAATATAACATGCATGTGTTGATAATGCTACTGGGTCCTTATATAGAGAAAGAGCAAATGGTGGTGGATTCATGAAAATCTTCTGAAGAAAAAAAGTTAACCGAAATTAAATTTAAAGATAAGTCTTTTCTTAAATCTTAAAAATATCTTAAATCTTTTTTTTTTTTAAATTAAGAATAAAATTATAACGTGTTAAAGAAATACAGTTTAATTGTACTATTAGCAGTATAATCAAATTTATGTTGTCAGATGTTGTCTGATACTATCTTGCACATTTGGTTGCCTTGTCTTACCTAAATCTTAAATCGTATATTTGTTGTCAAGCTTTTAAGTAGTAATATTCTAATGCGTAGTATTTGAAACAACCTGATAAAATAATTAAGAATCTTACCTTGAAGACAAGTTGGATTCAAGAGATTTTAGACAACTTTGTAGGTATTATTTACAGTAATCTTTAAGTTTTGTTATAAAAATAATTTAAAAAAAACAAACACTTTTTACATTTGTAATACAAAATATTCTTATTTCTCATTAGAAAATGCAGTTAAGAAGAATTTCACTCTAATCTAAGAATCTAAGGTTTTCGAAGAAAATTAAATTGCAATAGAAATAGCATATCAAATATCATTCGGAATGTTATCGTACATGAGTGTAGGCCAACATGAGCGAGGGCTAGTGATCTCTGTACTGTATTGTGAAATGTACATAAGTGCAGTTTGGTTTAATCACCTTTCCTCCTTGTAATCTTTTGAATCTGGTTAACTTTGACCTCACAGCACTTAGTTAGGAAGAGATAGGTCTCTGAACAACATTGTTTTTAGAAGATGCTAAATACCGCCTGTTCTTGTTTTGACATCCTACATTGCTTTAAAAGTCATTACATTTTGAATGAAACTGATATTCAGTTAGCAACTCTAAATGCTTTAGCACTGTAATGGGAATTCAGAACCGACAGTATATCTTTCTTTCCCTATAAAGACCACTTTAATTTCTGAAAGTTTAACAAACCCTGATTTTTAAAAATGGTACAATAATATACTTGTAATTAGAGTATGTACCTTTTTAGTGCAGAGCATTTTGCACAATAGATTGCTTGATGAAACATTTTTCACACAATCAATGGATGAAAATAAGGATGTTTTGTTCGTTTGAAGTAATCAGGTAATGTGATAGCGGAGCATTTCCTTGATTACTTTGTTCACAAGGCTTAACATAGTGGAACAGAGAATGCAAAAAATAAATTAATTAATTAAAACATATTGGATCGTTGGTTTTCATAAAATATATGGCCTTTTGGTTTGTTGTCCTGTCCAATGGTGAGAAGGGGGTTTCTCACCGCACAGATAACAGATATGAAAGTCTACAGTCCACAGACAATGTTTCTCTCAAACACAGTCAGACATATACACACCACACTAATGGATCAGATCATTCACTGTCAGCTATCTACCACAGATATGGTTTCCTACTGTGTCAGCATCATGTTATCTGTGTGATTCCTAATGCTGATTTCTTTCCACCCAATGTGCAAATCATACAATGACTTTTTGTGGCCCTTTGCACAGTTATTAAATTATTGATTATATACTTATAAGTATCTATTTGGTGACACGATTCGGTGTCTACTTAAGTTAGCGCTGCAACATAATCGATTAATCTAACGATTATTAGAATGATTAATCGACTAATCGTAGATTATTTCACTGGTTAATCAGTAGACTTTGATTGGTTATTCAGCTTTTGCAATCAGTTAAAATATTGAGTTATACATATTCTAACAAATAAATAAAGGCAATCATTTCAGCTTTTGAAAATCAAATTATGTAATTACAATTAATTTATATAAATGAATATATTTGGCACACGAAATGAGATGGCAGACAGAGAAACTCTCTCATTCACCATTTAATTAGCTTTATGAAAAAGTAACTGAATAATATACTGAACTGAACTATATAATGGATAAGTGATAAGATGCTTTATTTTTGGATAAACTATTTTATTCACAACATAATCTCTCTTAAAATACCTTATGATAATCCAAACTGTCCTGAGCTCAAACTGCAAACCAAACTATCCCTTTAATGAAATGTTTTTTCCCGCTAATAAAAAGATATTATCATTAGCTAGCTCCACACTGGAAAGCTGCTTTATAACAGAAAATCAAGTTGTAATGAAAGTGACACTGACTCTGGTTTTTCATGTTTAATTCTGGAAAGCTGCTTGAGACTTAAGGCTATCGATTGTATAAAGTACTATATAAACAAACCTGACGTGACTGGTAGGGGTTGCACCGACTAGTCGACTTCAGTGCTCTGCCATGACGCTTTACGCTTGACGTCGACTAGCCGCTGGTCCTATAGAGGGCGCAACAGGATAAGAAATCTTTGAAGGACTTCCACATTTACGCTCTGTTTCCAAACAGTTAAAATGACAAATAAATGCATACTCTGAAAGCGCTCCACAAGACGTGTGATTATATTACTGGATGTTCAATTTACGTTTTAAACAGCTTATTGTACAGGTAAGTTAACCGCCATTCTAATCTAATGCGCTGCTGCGTTGTAGTGCACACACAAGCTTCAGACAGTAGCATGTACATCAGCGCAGATTACGGCGTCGCGCACACACAGAATCATTCAGCGCGGAAATGTATTGTCAACACTGTTATCCATTGTGATTTCTCAGTAAAATAGCTTAGAAACTGAAAAGTATATATTTCTTAACTAAATCCCACAGCTTCACTACTAGTAGAGAGACGCTGCCAGGTAGAATTAATTCACACACGCAGTTGCTCTCACTAATGCATTCATAAGAATGTAATCTTTACTGTGCTACTTTATCTGTATCTGATTTAGAACGAGCAGAAATCTGTGAGAAATATAACAACCCAAAGACTAAAGAACTGATAAAAATGAGCTGTTATAGGAGCAATATCCATGTAGGCAGCGCTGTGTCATATGCCATAGCTGTGCACAAGGTGTTTGTCACAGCTCCAGACTTATTTGTTCATTAATGACGTCATCAGCGACTAGTCGACTTCAGCTCGACTTTCATCACATGAAGTCATTCAACCCCTAGTGACTGGACTTTACTGGAGTACCGAACTGCAGAGCAGGTGTAAAACATCCACATCGCTGTAATCAGATGTGTTCTTAACTGCTGCTTTCTCACCGCTGTCAGTTTTTGTTGTGCTTATTTCATTATTGAGTGGAAAGAGCACAGCATATATTTACATATTCATCCAAATGCCGCTCAGCAGCTTTCAGGTTCGGCTGTGTTTGCTCTGAAGCGCTGTGTGTGTCTTCTTCTCTTGAATTGAGGGCTGAATTAGAGTCTAATGATCAAACCGCATTATTGCAGGCTCTTACATTAGGCCATATGAGATCAAATGACTATTTGATGACAAAAATATTTGTCAACAATTTTTTACTGTCCATAATGTCGACTAATCGTTTCAGCCCTAATGTAAGTGTCTATTTGAAGAGCTCTTTTCCAAAACGCGATAAACGCCAAATTTAAAAAAAATGAGTTCGTCATGCCATTTTGCTGTGTACTGAACCTATTCACTGCTCCATCAATGTTTCATGCCAAATCATTATATTTCCTTGTTTAAAATGTACTGCAAGATGCAGTTCCTTTCCAAACCGCTATAAGCGCCGAACCTGTTTTTAGCCTAAATGCGATATGTCCTCTCGACCAATCAGAATTCGTTCGATGCAATCCAACATGGCGACGCTTTGAAGCGTTTGTTTGTGCTCAGTCTTCAAAATGAGTGCTTTAAACTCTAATAACACTTTTGATGGCCTGGATGAGCCAGCGAGACCTACACCTGGGGGTAGAAAATGCCGACTGGACAAAGAAAATCACAAAAAAAAAGAAGGTTTGTCACTCAGGTGGCGCGTTCACGCACTCTCTCTCTCACGCACTCTCTCTCTCTCTCTCTCACACTCACACTCACACACACACTCTCTCTCTCTCTCTCTCTCTCTCTCTCTCTCTCTCTCCCCCTCTCCCTCTTACTCTCTTACTCTCTCTGTCCTCTCACACACTCAAAGCACATCTCACACACATACTATGTGATTTGTTTTATGTATAGCGGACAGTGGTCCTACTGTTTACGGGTTTGACACTTTACTGAATGCCAATGTATTACTGAATGACTCGCCTATTGAATATCGTTATCATTATTGAATATTTTTAATAATTAGTTTTTTTCATGCATATGTAGTGGACAAATTGGTCCTACTTGTTACAGGTTTGACACTTTACTAAAAAAAAAAGACTTTGAATGTATTACTAAATAACTTGCCTATTGAATATTGTTATCATTACTTTTTACAGGTTTGGCACTGAATGACTATTAGCCTAAATGTGTTACTAAATGATTTGAATGTAATGTTAACATTGATTTATATTAATTTATAGTATAGTAGAGTCCCTGATGTCATATGTTGCATGTTCTCTCGTTTTTTTTTGTTTTTTTGTTTTTTTTTTTAAAGACATAAACCAACATTTTTTGAAAAAAAAAAAAGGATGGATTTGTAGCGTTTTGAAAAAAATAAAAATAAACTTTGAATTTATAATCGACAATATTGTTGTTTCATTTAACAATCATTGTTTAACATGCTCAGACTGAGCCAACAGACCATTTTAAAAGGATAACTTGAATATTAACAAAATGTATGGGTCTAGGTAAAAAAATGTCATTTTCATGAAAACTATTAAAATGGATTTATAGCGTTTTGGAAAAGAGCTCTTCATTTGGCAAAATTCAGATTCATACATTGGAAGTGAATCATTGAACTGAATAAGCAACTGTAGAGGAAGTTGAAACCAGAATGACAGGAAGAATGAGGTCCATGAATGAGTCCGAAATTTAAGTCTGAAATTTTTGCACGTTAAAAAATAAATACGACCTCACATGGTGTCAATCACGTTTACACACCGCCCCCGAAACTTTCGTCTGTCATAAAAAAAAAAATTCAGATCGGGTTCGATTTTATGCGTTTTTCACATCTGTAGCAAGCATTCTGAGAGGTGTTTTGACAGTTCAGAGCCACTGTACAAGCAAACGCCAAAATTGCGTCTGACAAGTTTATCCACTTCGTCTCGCAGCACAAAGCACTGTAAAAGTTCTTTCACACAGAGTTCACAGAAATTGATGGTCTTATTTTTAATATGTGGCTTTAAAAAGCATCAGAGTTTACTGACATCCTGAAGTAAACTTTCAATAGCCCGGGATAATCCCGCAGCTCCTTAATAAGGAGGTGGAACTCTCCTTCCTCTCTACACTATCTCATAAATGGATAGAACCAATATTTCCTCTTTCTTTTTCTCTTTTTAAGAAGAGGGGGGACAACAAAATCATCCAAATCATCACTGCTTGAAGATTCCATTTTGTATTGTTTTGCACATTTTTTCGCAAGGGATGAATTAATACGCATCGGACTCAGTGTGCAAGGTTTCTGTGCGTGACGAATTTTTAGAATGACGTGTACGAAAACTTCGGACTCAGTGTGCAAGGACCTAAACTCATACTTGATCTTTACTGAAATGTTGTTTCATCTGAGCTGTTTTTATGTCCTCAGGCTGGTGTCCACGGTCCATGCATTAATTGTGGGGCTGTTCTGCCTCTATATCCTCTGGTACGACGATGCCGTCAATGAAGACCCTGTCTGGTAAGATGCCTATAGCTCAAAAACAGGGTGGCTTTACTACATGTACTTTTTTGGATCTCGAACAAACCCAAACTCAAACAATGCATCTTTCAGCTATTTTTGAATCCATGAAAGTCCCAAAAGCAAGAATCAAACCTACATTTAGTACCAAACAATATTTTAGTGCCAATATCATGGACTATATATATCCAACTGAGAAAAATGTCCTGAAGTTTTACATGAAACTTTTGCTCTGTCATCAGAAATGTGTCCTCTGTAGTCGCCAGTGCACACAACTGCCGTCTCATTTGTCTTCTTGTCTTTATTTTTCTTTTCTTCTTTCCCTCTCTTTAATCTTTCCTTTTCTGCCTGCTGCCTGTTTGGTCTGCATCTTTGCATCCTGAAGGGGAAGAATGGTAATTTGTCTTTAGTGGTTGTCACCTCCTCTACCCTCTTATAGCTCTGCTCCAAAACCTAATGAGCTGCCTACTGAGACAGCATTTTATGGGCTAATAATAATAATACTTCTACAAATATTTGTATATAGTATGTTTTTGATTCATGGTTCTGATTCATATTTATGTTGCATGCAAAATTGCTGGTTTTTAAAAGCTCTCCAACATACAAGGCAGCTCACTAGGAACAGAGCGCATGTCTCCTTTTCATCTCACTTCTATATTCTTATATATCTCTTGTTCTTTTGGCCTTTTTCCCTGCTTATTTAATAGAGTGCAACACTCAAGGTCATTTTTCCCTTTCATTTTTGGCAGAGATTTCATTAAATTCTTTAATAAAGAACCCTGAATCATGCCAGACATCTTTTATTTGAGGTAAAAAGGCAAACGGAGAAGAAAAAACAAAGTTAGTTAAATTTTGTTTTTAGGAACAAACAAGCTACAAAACTGAAAGTTTACCCCCCCCCAGACATTTTAACTGTTGCTTCTAGCGAAAATATGAGTCCTCTATCCATAAGATTCTTTCTTCAGTGAAAATATTAACATGTGTGACCCAGGACCACAAAACCAGTCATAAGTGTCAATTTTTCGAAACTGAGATTTCTACACCATCTGAAATCTGAATAAATAAGCTTTCCATTGATGTATGGTTTGTTAGGATCGGACAGTATTTGGCTGAGATACAACTATTTGAAAATCTGGAATCTGAGGGTGCAAAAAAATCAAAATATTGAGAATCGCCTTTAAAGTTGTCCAAATGAAGTTCTTAGCTATGCATATTACTAATCAAAAATGAAGTTTTGATATATTTACAATAGGAAATTCACTAAATATCTTCATGGAACATGATCTTTACTTAATATCCTAATGATTTTTGGCATAAAAGAAAAATGGATAATTTTGACCCATACAATGTATTTTTGGCTATTGCTACAAATATACCTCAGCGACTTAAGGCTGGTTTTGTGCTCCAGGATCACATATATATATTAGTAGGTGTAGTATAGGAAGTCCAACTTGATTACATCTCAGAGGGGGTCTGTTTTGAAAGCTTCATATACAATCCAAAAAAATAAAAATCAGTGTCTCTGTGGAAAAATGTAATGTTTTTAAACTCCTTGAATTTAAACTCTTTTTGCTTTGTCACATCTGCTCTCACTTTATTTCTTTTCCCCTTTCTCATCACCTCTGTTTTCTTTGGTCACCTGTGCTGAGTCGACTCTTTCAGTGAGGGAACTGTATTTCTATGTCTTTTTTTCTCTCTCCCTTCTCGCTCTGTCAGATCAGAGAGTTTTTAATCTTGCCAACAAGGCGCCTTTTCAACAGGAAACAACAGATTCCCAGACCCCCTCCTCTGCCGTATCATGTGACGGTCCTCCAGGCCTCCTCTCTCCTCTGATCAGTCCCTCTCTCGCTGTCCGTTTCGGCCAGTAGTGCTCCCCCAAAAAACACACAAAAAAAGAGGAGAGAGGGAGACTGCTGAGACTTCATTCCCATCCATACCTCATCTCATCCTCATCCCAATACAAACAGGGTCATTCTATGATATGGATGCCTTTTTGAACAATGTTTTTTCAACATTTTTTTAAAAATTAATTTCTTTATGACATTGTTTTTTTACTAGATTTCAAATAATGTCACCTCTTTGGTCCGGTTTTGTTTTATGTCCATTTACATACCTTGGATCATTGGATCATGACACAGTTTAGAAGGAAAGGTTTTTCTCTTTATTTTGCTCTTCTTGTTTGGCCCGTCTGAGCAGCCACTGCATGAGTTGTAAATATCCAGTTTCGAGTGTAGGTAAATTGCATTGTGCATCTCAAGCTACACTGATCAATATTTATATACGTCAGTCCATAACTAATGCATTTCAGGGCCGATGGTAACACAGTTGGCAGTTTTACAGTTTAGCCATTACTTGTGCTCGAGGTATGGATGTAGTTTACCAAATGAAGACTACAACTAAAACCATCAAAAACGTTTCTGTTACTTGAAATGAAATAAATGTAAAGTGAATTTAATGTAAGAAAATGTAAACTAAATTAATTTCTGTTAGTATCTGTTAGTTCAAGTTTAAGTACTAAAATAACAACTGGAAAATTAAGAAAAAGCTATTAATAAAATAAAAGCTAAATAGATATACATTTAAAAAATGCAGAAAAACAACATATAAAACTAATGTTCAAGGAATAATTATTAACTAAAACAACTAAAAAATATTAAATACTTCAAAAAAATCAACTTAAAGTGGAATAAATTAAGAAAGCTTAAACTAAAATTAATTCAGTTTCATCTAAAGTTCAAGATGAAGTACTAAAATAACTAAAACTGAAAAAAGAAAAACGATAGATAGATAGATAGATAGATAGATAGATAGATAGATAGATAGAAAAGAAATTGATAAAATTACAAACGAAACAACTCAAATTGAAATAAAAGTAAAATAAATAAAATCATAAAAGAACTACTCTAATAAAATTAAAAACTAATTCAGAATATTAATAGAAGCTACAATGATATACAAATGAGAACATAACAATGCTTCAAGGTGAATTTTAGTAGATAAATACAGTGCTAATATTTCTACAGACATCTTGTTTTCAAGTTTCATTAACTTAAAAAAAAAAAAAAAATAGTCAAAGTGTTCCCTCTGGCAAATGTACTGAAATGTAAGATGAAGTGATAAAGATATGTTGGTGTCCTTGTGGAGTTCATTTGCTGAAAGGAGGATGATGTCAGCTTCTGTTTTAGAAATATGAAATAATTCATTACTTTAATAAGGGGCAGTAATGATGGTAACTGGGTTGATGCATAACCTGTGGGCACAACAACATGCCTTTTGGTTGACATCATGTCAAATGTGCTCTTCATCTGAACCCATAAATAAAGTTTTAGAAGATTTTGGGGGAAAAAAATTAAACAAAGAAAAAGTATGTAGGTTGATAAAGAAATATTATGGAGTCTACACTTCTTAGTAGATTTTATGCTTTTTTTTTGTCTGTCCTCACTCCTGTGTTTCCAACTATATTAGCAATATTCAAATATTTTACAGTCATTACTTATGTAATGAAGGACACAAAAGCCACTCGTTTTGTAGAATGACTCAACACATTCTTGAGTGAAAGTTTAATTGATTTAGTCATTGGGCTTTTGTTTGCTACATGCTCAGTCAATGATGATTACCCCAACGCCAGTTTACTTAGTTTTTGTTTTTTTAAAAACAAGTTTGATCCAGTCTCACCTGAAGAGTTACACTCCACAAAACCTTTTCAAACCTTTCCATCCTTACACTATAATGGCTTTCATTAGACTCGTCTGTACTGTACTGTAAGTCTGGCCTGTCAGGGCAGTTGTCTGAATCTGTTCTGCTTGTCCACGTAGTGAGCTGAGTGAGATCAAAGGTGAAGACACGTGCTTAGGTGTGTCCATTTGAAGGCTAATACTACATCTGTCTGTCCAAATAAACTTTGGCCTAAATCAATTTATTCCTAAACCAATGCGTTATCTGTACTCGTGGAAGAATAAAATAACCTAAGTAAGTAGGTTAAAGGTTAATGTCAGAATGACATGTTCCACGTTCAAACCATAATGAAACAGATTAGATAAACGAGGCAAATTTAGATATTTTTATTGGAATGTTAATTAAAATTTATAAAGTAATGATTCTGGTGTTATATTTTTTTCCTGCCAAATTATTGCCAAGGTTAATTTAAGGCTACAGCAGTGTTATTGTCATGTCATTGATATACTATTATAGTTTTTGTTGATATTTTGAATTTGATTTAGGGCTGCAAAACGATTAGTCACGATTAATCGATTCAAAATAAAAGTTCATGTTTACATACTATATGTGTACTGTGTATATTTATTATGTGTATATATAAATACACACATAAATGTATATATATTTTTAAGAATATTTGTATGAATTTGTATGTAAACACTATATAATTAATAATATATATATATATATAAATATAAATATTTTCATATAAATCTATATACACACAGTACACACACATATAGAATGTAAACATAAACTTTTATTTTGAATCAATTAATCGCAACTAATCCTTTTTCCAGTCCTAATTAGATTTTTTTACATTTAGTTATATTTTAGTTCAGGTTTTAGTCATTTTTCAGTTATGTGTTTTGTCATTTTATTAGTTTTTTTTAAATGTCTACATAGTTTTTATACATTTTTATTTATTCATTTTAGTTTATTTAGCTTTAGTTATTTTAGAGCTTCAAAAAATGAGAAATTTGGCCTTGTCGACTAGCTGAAATAAAGTTTAGTTTTAATTACTTATAACCCAAGCTACAGTACTTTTTGATTAATTAATTAACTATTGCATTTCATTTTATTAGTGTTGGTCAATATCTAATGGGCCTTTTAGCCTATTAATAATTTTGATAATTGTCAATAAATATTCTATAAAATAAATGCTTGATTTGACTTCTCAAATTTGTGAACACATAAAAATGTGCCTTCACAAATTGTGTAATAACCAAAGATAAAGGTAATATTGTACATTATCCACCTAATGACTCCATAAAACCTAATAATCACAGATGAGCAGATTCACATGCAAACCCATGCAAAACACCAGAGATAATGCCTGATTTCTGTCAACAGATGGACAAATGTGTTCAATTAAAATAAAGTCTTTCTTATTTTGTCCAAATTGTTTAGTAAGTAATACAGTAAATATTTCAGAACCACTTGCACATGTAAGACTTCATATTCCAAGTGTAAAATTGTGTTTGACCGAGGGTCGGAGGTCAGTGAAGGTGACAGCGGAGTCATGCCAAGGGTAACTAAGCTTCCTGTGTTTGAGAGGCCGCTAGCGCTCCTATAGAGATTGTGTTTCACACACACCTCCTCTGCTACTGGACACCTGTGACCACTGTGTATCAGGTCCCTGATCGCTTTACAGGGTCACAGAGAGACACATGTACTGTAACGCTGGCTTGTTGTCCGTTCACCAGGATATTCATCTTCCATATGACGAGCTTACGGGTTTTAGTCATTTAATCTCTTTTGTAACTCTCAAATGACCCCATCGACTTGAATGTGTTTTCATGAAAACAAACAGCTTAAACCAGCGTATGCTGTGGTGCTTGATGCTTGTCCATGTGAAAGCCTCCACCAAGTTTACATATCGCAATTCTGAGTTTATATTTCGCAATTGCAAGGGGAAAAGTCAGAATTGTGAGATAAAAAGTCACTGTTATCTTTATTTATTTATTTTGTACTCTCTTGCATACTAAGGTCATCACAACAACCTGTCAAAATAAAAGTTTGGTTTAACTGGAAGAAATTATGACATATATTCCTGTTGTACAGTAGAATGTACTCAAAGTAATAATAATAACAGTTTATTACAACACAATTTAAAGAATATCACATCATTTTTGTCCATGTTTTCATTTAAATGGTAAACCTCTACTGTGCAGCACTTTGTTTGCTAAAACTAAAAGGATTTGTTCAAATTTCATTTTTCATACTTTTTTAAAGATTAATTAAATTGTTCAAGTTTTATGAATTAATTTATTACCTTTTTTGAGTATAAATTTATTAAATCTTAAAACAAAGAAGCCAGAAAAAAGTTTTATGAATCCTTTCTGGTTATTAAAATTTAATTAAACCATAACAATTCAGAAAATTAAAATGGAAAACATAGAATTAGAAAAAATAAAATAAAATCGATTTATATATTTTTCAAACTCTGTTTGCCACAAAATACTCTCAGCAAACACCAGAAATGTTTCCATCCAAAGATGCAAATTTAACTTCTGCGCAAAACGGTAATATCACATAAAGCATTTGCGAATAAAGCACCATTTCCATCCAACGAGTTGAAGAGAACAAAATCATCACTCCCTGATAAACTGGCACTAAATATCACTAAGAAAATTAGAAGAAGCCACTGAATATAGTCATTTTCATAATACACTACTTGCGCCTCAGAGCGAGCAGACGAAATGCAAAAAATGCGATACACAATAAATGGAGGGTGATGACTTTGATGACAGACTTTGCTCAGGCATTTCAGAATGACCAAAACATTTCAGATGCTGTGCAACGAGATCAGTCCACTGGTTAGTCAAGTTATGCTGTCCCTTTGTGCAAAGTCACATGACTTTTTTGATGTGCATGGTGGAATTTATTTGGTAAAACAATCACAGTTTATGTGCATTTTTTTTCTTATCGGATAAAAAAAAAAAAATGTATCCTACTCCATTGTGCGCAAATTTTTCGAATTTATGGTTTGCGATATTCCAAAATGTGCATAAAAATAGGTGGATGGAAACATAGCTAGTAACAGTCTGTTGGCAATTTGTTTCATATAATAAACATTCTTATAGTGTATTTGCAATTAACTAGATATGTATTTGATTACATGCAAACGCTCTAGATTACTACCAGTCCAGATATCGCTGCATGTTCAGCCGGGTGAATTGAATGCAATATTCAATCGTGTAATGTCAGTTGTGCAGATGGCAGTGTTGACAGTGGCGTGTTGCCAGTGATAGTAGAGTAATAATGGCTTGAGTCAGAAGCAGCACCACTCCCTCATGCTTTGGGTTTCCATCTGCAGGTTAACTGGGTGGTGACCTTTTTACGGATTACACCCTTCAGAAACAAGCAGTTCATGTTAATCTTGTTCAGAAGTCTAAACATTTCCATTGCTGACTGACTGGATTTCTTATGCTGTTGTTTTTGCCTTTTGTTGAGCTGTATCCCTTTTTGTCTTTCCTCAGGGGTGATCCTAACATGGTTAAGCTGAATGTGGCCATCACCTGTGGATACCTGTTCTATGGTATGAGTCATTGTTTTGATATGGAAGTTCAAGCACAGATTACACGTAGATCTAATCAGGTTTGTCTACATTTTTTAACCCTCTTGTTTTCTCTTCCGTCATCTCTTCTCTCAAGACCTGGTGCTTCTGGCGTGTAACTGGAGTACCATGGGCGATGTCTTTTTTGTCTGTCACCACTTGGCGGCACTGTATGCTTATGGGTTTGTGCTGGTAAGTACCTGGAAATACAAAGGACATGAAAGGCCCTTGAAATTGTGGATATTTACTATAAATAAGGATAAAAATCATTTTTAAAAAAAAATTATGATAAGAATCAAATAAAGCAAGAATGGAAAGTTCTTAGAAGGTGTCATCCATACTTTATAGAAAAGTTTCTGTAAGTGTCTAAAGTGTCGTTTTCAACCATTCATTTTTAATTTAAATTTAGAATTTTGTAATTTTGAATGTTGTGTTTGAATATCAGAAATTGTCTGTTTTCTTGGGCTTGTGTAATTTATTTTAGTAAATTACAGTACTATTTTAGTATCATTGAAATACTGTTATAGAGTTTATTAACATTTTTAATCAGTTTTTATTTTTAGATTTTTATAGTTTTTGTATTTTTGTATTTTTTTTTTTTTGTCATTTTAAGGAGTTTTTATATTTTTATACGTCTATATGGTTTTTATTATTTTTATTTCCGTTTTAGTTGTAGGGCTGTCAAATCGATTAATTGCAATTAATCACATCCAAAATAAAATAAAAGTTTGTCTTTATGAAATATAAATATGTATGTATGTATGTATGTATGTATGTATGTATGTATGTGTGTAAACAGCCAACATCAAGTTAAACTAGATCAAAATGAGTTGGCAACTTGCTAAAATAAAACTTGTTTCTAGATTTTATTTTATTTTAGTTAATGTTTATATTATTTTGTTAGTGACAAAGCTGTTTTAATTTTAACTGTAACCGTTTTTTAATTTTAACTTTTTAAAATTTCTCCCAATTATCATGTTAAATATAAAATAAATGAAAATTCAGAAAATGAAAACACGTTCCTTATAGGAGAGGTATTCAAACAATTGTCTGTATGATCTAAATTTGTATTTATTTTTTTAAGACACGTGGAGTGCTTCCTTATTTTGCGAACTTCCGACTGATTTCAGAATTGTCGACACCATTTGTGAATCAAAGGTGAGATTCATTTACTCCTTTGAAGAGATTTTGTTCAGATCCATTTACTTTCCAAATGCTAAATGTCTCGTTTCTCTCTCCACAGGTGGTTTTTCGAAGCGTTAGCTTACCCTCGCACTCATCCGCTGGTTGTCGCCAACGGGATCGCAATGGCGGTCGTGTTCTTCCTCGTGCGGATCGCTGTGATGCCGCCCTACTGGGCAAAAGTGTTTGGCACCTTTGGTACGCCAGCCTTCGAAAGGCTTGGTCTGGCAGCTCAGGTGGCCTGGATCATATCCTGCATTTGTTTGGATATCCTCAACACAATCTGGATGTACAAAATCGCCCGCGGCTGCTACAAGGTCATTACCGGCAAGCTAAGAGGAGGCAAAGTGGACTCCAAAAAGACCAATTACATGAACAACCACACAGACTGAGAATCATCCGCGATTAGACAGATTAGACACATTCTCTTCCCAGAATATAGCAACTTCTGAGTCTTTCCTTTGCGCTCTGGATGGACGTGCTCTCGAAACAGAGTTTGAAAGGAGAGAGTATCATCATCCCAGTGTGGTTTTAACCTCTACTTCATGTACAGACAACTCTGACTTCACCTGCGCTGGTGCAAGTCAAGCAGATAAACAACCCGTGATGCCTCAAACACAACCAAAGTGCCTCCAAGCACAAAGAGAAGCAATAGAACGAGCTTGTGACCACAAAAAGTCCCTCAGATCTCCATCGCAAAGCCTTATCCAGTCAGTACCCATCCATGTCTTTCTCGAAACCAATCGTGGTTGCTTTGGGAGCCGTGATTCCTGTGATATTTACACTGATGTGCCTCAGTGGCCTCCAAATTTGAACATCCACAACTTGTTGACCATTTGGTCGGAAGTGCTCATCAACTTCATTCAGTTTTATGTCATTGCCAGTCTGACCGGTTGCAAACCTCAGATCTACCTCTCTCGCTGTGTCAAGCACAAGTGCAGTACCTGCCATCCCAGAACGAACACCATATGGACTCGAAGAACATCTTGAATAGACAGTCCATGAGAATCAAACGCTTTGTTCTTATAGTCCAGACCTGCAGAACTCGTCTTATGTTGCACACCAGTCACTCTTTGACATTTCCAGAAGTGGGGTAACGGGGTGAAAGGTGGTTTCTGAAGCCTTTGAGAGTCTCCCTTAGCAGATGCCAGTGTGGATGCTTCATTTCTGAGCATGTGAGGTCACGTTTGCATTAGATTCGAGGAAACTGCATTTCTCAGGTTCTTGCCCATTTTCCGTGCTCCAACATCACTAAACTACACATGCACAGGTTTTAAACAGCTTTGTTCTCGCCAAGCAGAACGTCGAAATGTTCAAAGCTCAAGGCTGGATGGGAACTGGTGCAAATTCACATCTTCATCCTGTTTTTCTTCCTGCCAGATTCAAGGCTTTTTTTTTTCAGCTTGTTGGTCACCAGAACTTTCAGCCTGATATTTAGGCTTTTGTCATGATGCATGAATGCTGTTGTGATTCTCTTGAATGTGAGTTCCAGCTGGGCATGTCAACCCATGTTGCGTTGCGCTGTGGCGTTACGATACAGTATATATGTGTGTAAAAACATATGCAGTACTTATTCCTGCCAAGTATTTGACAAGAGCAAATCCCTCTGTAGTCAGAGCTAGCGTTTCTCTTCAGGTACATCTTCAAAATGAATGTCACTTTGAATGGGAAGAGGAGAGGATTGTGGGAAATGTAGTAATTTGCCTTGTATCTGTAATTGGAAATAACCAAATCATCCTCCAGGCCTTGAATATGTGAAGCTGTGACAATAGAAATATATTCGGGAGTCGTTTTGGAGAAGCAAATGGCCATTTGGTCTTGTAATTATATGTAGTTAGAATGTCTGAAATGAGCTGTAATCTTGGTGTTTATGGAAATGCAAAGGAGGTTAGACTTTATGGTACGACATCAACACAACTGTTGCACAATCAAAATGCCATTGTGGCATTGATATTGTAATAATTGTCATTTTTAAGGGCTGATCGAAAATCAATAGGAAGTTCATCTACTGGATGCTCAAAATTATAAATTCGATTTGGCAAAAATGGGGAAATACTCATAAAAACAGACAGTTCTCTACAGTTATTGATTGTTTTCTGTAGAACGGTCACATAAATGTGCCTGTTGCTATATAAGCTACAATATTTTTAGTATATGAAATAATAGTATAGATAGGACTGTACTAGTATAAAGCAGCTAACACTAATATTAGTACCTCCCCTAGCCTCAGATTAGCTTAAACTCCTACGCCATTGTGGATTCAAGGGTGGGAGCATGTAAAAAATGGGTATATCCAGAATAAATTCGACGTCCCATTAGAGTTTATTGGTTCATTGTTTACAGAGACCTTGGTAATAACCTGTGCTGCACTTGCCTGCTCTCGTTTGGTTTGATCCTCAAGTAGAGCAGATAGACAGTATCCTAACCAAGACAAAAAAAGTGTTTTTCATGATCACAAGGGGCCCCAAATTGTGTGTTTCAAGCTCATGTGGTTTTAAAAAAATGAACAGTTACCAATTAAATTATATCGATTTATTTAGACATTTTGAATTGTTTTGGTACAGATCTGCATGGTGTTCAGTGGAATCATTTACTATGTGCAATTTGATGCCAGTA
Organism: Tor tambroides; assembly: GCA_021397915.2. Classification (NCBI taxonomy): domain Eukaryota; kingdom Metazoa; phylum Chordata; class Actinopteri; order Cypriniformes; family Cyprinidae; genus Tor; species Tor tambroides. The sequence goes on along the minus strand of JAFVLL020020540.1, from coordinate 113,228 downwards.
TTGAAACCCTATGTATGTGTATATACTTTCAGTCTTGAAGTAGAAATTGCTTTTAAGAAGTGATTATAAGAATACTAAAATGAGCACAGAACTGTTGGATGATTGTAGTAGTTCAGTTCTCCGATCTGTTGATTTGATTGATTTTACTTTTTTTTTTTCTTTTTTTTTTTTTCTTTTAAAGCATTACTTTTGTGGATCCGATCATCTCTGGAAATTTTAATGTGAAATTGACATCCAACTGAGGCCTTTGAGCCCCAGTGTCTATACACTTTGAAACCGATGAATGACATGTATGACCACTAATAATATTGTCCAAGTAGCAGTCAAAAACTTGATAAATGGCAGATTAATAAATTTGAGATGATAAAAAGCAGTCCTGAATTGTTTTCTTATAATTTGCTTATTTTGTGTTTAGGATTGTTGAATGACTGCTAATGCGACAATTTACACTACTGCTCAAGAGTTTTTAAAATAGATCCACCTTATTCATAAACGCACAAGTAAGCCTGTGGGCGAGACTTCTGGTTTGTTAGCCGCTATAGAGCTAACAATAACGAAAAGAATGACAACATGCAGTAAACAGTAAAACTGTTTGCATTACAAACCAGTGTGTTCATAATTAAGATAATACATTAAAATAATAAGGTAAGACATACCAATTTTCAATATCAAGCAACAAAACGAGCCGTTTTGTACAGCTAAAAATAGCTGAACACGGATGAGACTGGAGGCCGCGCCCATTTTTACAGCAAGAGTAAGGAGGATATTTTTAAATTTTCTATTTAAAAAAAATCTGTTTCTTCAAAGTCTCTTTTTACACATTTATTTAAATAGTAGACTGGTTTCATCAATGAAATACTTTCAATTTAGTGGGTCAAATTATTCATCCTCATGCTTACGCTTTACACATTTTACACACTTTTTGAAACGTTTTATCATGACATGTTTTGATGTGTTCATAAATCCACTGGAAGTTTGTTTAATGTCTGTAAGTAGATATTTGACTTTTGAAGTGAATGTTTTGAAAATTTAGCTCACTGTTTGTACATTCAGGGCACTTTTCTGTTGGCAGAACTGTTGGCAAATGGCAGTTGTTTGCTAATTCTTCATGCATACTGAAGATTTATCTTGGTTCAGTGGTAACCAAACATCCTCATGTTTAAGAAGTATTGTAAAGTGAAGAATCTATCTATCTATCTATCTATCTATCTATCTATCTATCTATCTATCTATCGTCAGTTCTACCTGTTGTAAACGACATCAGGTAGTTCTGCCTCAGCTCAGAGCTTACGAAATAGACAAGACAGAAGAAAACGGAGATAAAGAAAGCCAAAGAGCATGACAGAGAATATTAAAGTGAGAGAAAGAGAGATCTTTGAGCCTGTAGTCTGGCTCTGATTGAATCCAGCTCTACTGCGTGTACTCATGGTCAATGGGTTGGGTCAGAGCGACTGTGTGTGTGCGGATAACTTTTACCAAACATGGTCACAGTGCATCTGAGGCTCAGTGAAATCTCCCCTGGTACCCTCACACACACAACACTACGTATCATACATCTGCAGTACTGCTGTCTGTGACATTTTGTATGCCTCACACCGAGCCCAAGCATGCACTTTTCACTTTGCTATTACCTGCCAGAGACGGTTTTCATGACTTGTTTTCGGAGGGTGTAACAGTATACATTTACTGTATATGCAAAGAAAACTACATAAAACGCTCTGATTCTGATATTAAATCCAATGGATAACACAGATATTGGAAAATAATATCCGTACGCAACTGTCCAGGAGCAAACTGAACTGCGCTCAGATATTCATCTTGAAGTTGTTCCCAGGCGTAGATTTGCATTCCAGACGCTCTATGATCTTTATATAGTTACATTTACGAGGCATTAAAGTGGTTTGAGGGTCTTATTGTATTTTCTAATCAGTGTCATACAGAACATCAAGCAGATTTACGATGGCATTCGCTTGTTTACAATAGTCGTCGTTACATTTTGGTTGGTGGGTTTAGGATACGGATGACTACTGTGTGCAGAAAACCTGCCTGTGGCTGTTAGATCTCCTACCGAATTCCTCTAAGCTTTGTAGGTTGAATGAGCCATCGACCATAAATAGGCAGACAGACCTATCCTAGAAAGGAGCGAGGGAAGCAGGGAGGGCAGGGAAATCTCTGGAACCGGCGCTTTCAGAAGCTGCTGTAGCTTTTACTGTTTTTCTCACAGTTTCTTCTGGACTTTTCTCTGGCTCATGTGAGTCCATAAACAAACACATATACAACCATCTCTGTGTCTGATGCTGATGAGTGCCAAACGCTTATTCACATAAAACTGCAGCTGTTTGTCTTTTTAAAAAGAGTATTGTCAGCTTTTCCTTTGGCTTTTTCCCCCTTTGGTTAGAGTTTTTTTCAAACTCTCTAGATCACAGTTTCTAAATTTAAGTCCTATCATGGCATCAACTAAACATACAGTTCATAAAACCATTGAAAATCTACTAGAAACTAAAACTAGAAACTACCCAGAACATCTTAGCAACACTCTAGCAACTGTTTGGAACATCTTATCACTGCCTAGCAATGCCTTAGTAACCACCAGTACACCTTAGCAACCCTCTAGCAATAGCCTAGTAACCATTTAGAACATCTTAGCAATTGTCTAGCAACACCTTAGTAACCACCATAACACCTTCACAAACCTCTAGCAACTGCCTAGCAACACCTTGGTAATCGGCAGAACACCTTAGAAACCCTCCATCAACTGTCTAGCAATGCCTTAGCAACCACCAAACAACTTTACAAACCTCTAGCAACTGTCTAGCAATGCCTGAGTAACCACCAGAACACGTTAGAAACCCTCTTGCAACTGCCTAGCAATAACTTAGTAACCACCAGCTTCGCAAACCTCTAGCAACTGCCTAGAAACTCCTTAGTAACCACCAGCTTCACAAACCTCCAGCAACTGTCTAGCAACACCTCAGTAACCACCAGAACATCTTAGAAACCCTCTAGCAACTGCCTAGCAACAATTTAGTAATCCCCATTTTTGCAAACCTCTAGAAACTGCCTAGAAACACCTTAGTAACCTCTAGCTTCGCAAAGCTCTAGCAACTGCCTAACAACACCTTAGTAACCACCAGAACACATTAGAAACCCTCTAGCAACTGCCTAACAACACCTTAGTAACCACCAGAACACATTAGAAACCCTCTAGCAACTGCCGAGCAACACCTTAGTAACCACCAGCTTTGCAAACCTCTAGCAACTGTCTAACAACACCTTAGTAACCACCAAAACACCTTAGAAACTCTCTAGCAACTGCCTAGCAACAACTTAGTAACCACAAGCTTTGCAAATCTCTAGCAACTGCCTAGCAACACCTTAGTAACCACCAGCTTCACAAACCTCTAGCAACTGCCTAACAACACCTTTGTAACCACCAGAACATGTTAGAAACCTTCTAGCAACTGCCTAGCAACACCTTAACCACTAGAACACGTTAGAAACCCTCTAGCAACTGCCTAGAAACACCTTAGTAACCACCAGAACACATTAGAAACCCTCTAGCAACTGCCTAGTAACACCTTAGTAACCACCAGCTTCGCAAACCTCTCGCAACTGCCTAGCAACACCTTAGTAACCACCAGAACACATTAGAAACTCTCTAGCAACTGCCTAGCAACATCTTAGTAACCACCAGCTTCGCAAACCTCTGGCAACTGCCTAGTAAAACCTTAGTAACCACCAGAACACCTTAGAAACCCTCTAGAAACTGCCTAGCAACACCTTAGTAGCTGCCAGAACACCATAGCAACCATTCAGAACAACTTAGCAACTGTTTAGAAATGCCTTAGAAACCACATGAACACCTTAGAAACCCTCTACTAGGAGCCAAGCAACCACTTAGAACATCTAAGAAACTGCAGGGTTGTCAGGTCTGTGGGAAAAAAAAACATCCCAATTGCTACTCAAAACTTCAATGTGCAGACTTAAAAACAACCCACAGCAACAATTTTGTGGGAAACTTGTTAACTTAACAGCACTTCTAGCAATGCTTTAGTAAACACCGGAACATCTTAGCAACTCTCTCGCAACTGCCTTTCGACACCTTAGTAACCACCAGAACCCCCTAGCAACCCTCTTGCAAGAACTCATTTGAAACCTGTCTACTTTTGTGTCTTTCATTAGCTTATCTTTGCTAAATTTGACAGAGCAGCGACCAATTCACACCTCACACTGACTTCCTCGTTGGTACGTTATTATGGATAAAGGGTGACAAAAACAACCCGTTAACACAGAACAGATGTCCAGAGCATCTAAAAATGGATACAGCTAGTTAAATGACACCAGCATTACAAAATCATGTATTCAGCTATATAGAGATGGAAGTATTTTGGACTCATCTAAGGTGTGCTTGGTGAAATCCAGCTGAATGTGAAGTCCTCTCATGAGGTTGTGAATGTCAGAGCTGTGCATCATGAGCACCTCTTTGTCTTGACCCTCATAGCAGGGTGATAGTCTGCCGCAGTCATGACCAAATAAAGCGTCCAAATTCCTCCCCTGCTCTTTTTCAAACCCCTAGAATGTTTACAAGAACGTTGGATCAGGCTGCGCTCCGACTGACTCCCTGACTGGGACTCGGCTACTGTATGTGAGCATGACAGAGCTGCGTTTAGAGGTGTGTTACGCTCTTTAACCCTGATGATTGACAGAGGAGACAAATGGCATCATCCATCCATACTCCAGACTGTCCCTTTGTGAAAATGTAGGGTCCCACTTTATATTAGGTGGCCTTAACTACTATGTACTTACATTTAAATTAATAATTTGATACTATTCACTTATTGTGTATGTACATGTTTTTACATTGTACTTATATTTTAAAAAATACCTGCATGCAATTACATCTGTAATTAATTTCTGTAATTACATTTATAATTACACTGTTGACCTGTGCCTTACTCTTTAACCCACACTTAAACCTACCCATACCACCAAACCTGTCCCTAACCTTACCCGTAACGCACCTCAATAACAGCAAAAATGTTTTGCAATACAGTATGAACACAATAAGTACACTGTACTTATTTTTTTATGTAAGTACATAGTAGTTAAGGCCACATAATATAAAGTGGGACCAAATGTAGTTTTGGGGATGAAATGCCATTTTTGGAGTACTGCATCTTATGATTGTACTGATATGGGAAAAAATAATGCATTTAAATAGTTTTAATATGTCTCAATAATGTCATAATCAGATCATCAATAAACGCAACCATGTAAGGCATGGAAATTGACAAAAAAAATTGTCTTTTTGCTTATACATTTTTTTTTTAATTGTAGTTGGATGAATGGATGGATGGATTTTATTATAGATGGCTGGATGGATGGATTTTATTATAGATGGATGGATGGATTTTATTATAGATGGATGAATGGTTTTATTATAGATGGATGGATTTTATTATAGATGGCTGGATGGATGGATTTTATTATAGATGGATGGATGGATTTTATTATAGATGGATGAATGGTTTTATTATAGATGGATGGATTTTATTATAGATGGCTGGATGGTTTTATTATAGATAGATGGATGGATTTCTAGATAGATAGATAGATAGAGTCCTTTATTTTCATCTATATTTGAATCGGTTTAGCTATCCATCACATTGATCCTTCATTTCAGCACTTCCACAAATCTCAATTAGCCATATTTCTTAATGTTTGTGAGTCTGCGGTCAGATAAGCCATGGATTACAGTGCTGGCTGGATAAAGAGCACCTGTGTAAATGTTAGCACAATCCTTCAGACCCTGTCCTTTCATATCAGCACTTTCATAACCACTGCTTTATGGGACATTTTTACTGAGATTTGTTATGAAACATTCTAGATCCAAGGCTTTGCTTCTGTGGTTTTGAGTGAGCACTTAGAGTATCTGATGTCCAATATTCCCTCTCTTTCCATGGATACACTAGAATAAAAGTGTACATCCAAACAACAGCATCAAACACAACTGTAAATGAGTGTGTGATCAAATAACATTAAAACAGATTCTATAAAATGTCAAAACATCACTTATTTACCTGAAATCATGACATCATGCTGTCTTAGATTCATTCCTATGTGCGATCTCATGATGACATCATAGTCCTGCTGAACCGTGCTCTGCTGATGGATCAGGAGGTTTTACCAGCTTATGTTCTCTGACTGGACGACACACTCCTGGCCCCACATTCCTACGGCTTGTCATCTGTATCAGAATAACACAGGGGAAAGAAAAAGGAAAATCAGCTCATCTGCATCAAGGCATAACACTGAGACACTAAAAAATTGATGTTTTTCCCTCTTTTTTCATCTCTCCTTAATTCTTCTCCATCTTTTTCTTTTTAATTGTCATTTTTATTTTATTGTTAAATGTATTATTACTTTTATTTCATTTTCCCTCTCTTCTTTCTTCCCTACTCTTCATTACAAAGTCATATCAGAGCTTCTACAGGGTTGTCTTATCTAGTCCTACTATGTCCTGTCATATGTAAATAGATAGATAAATAAATAAATAAATAAATACATATAATTCTACATTTGTTGGCTCTAAAACAAACTTGATTTAAAGAGAGAGAGAGGTTAAAAAATCACACAAGTGGGCCACAATGTATATTAAAATATAATATAATAATGATAATTAATAAAACATTTATTTATAATAGGATATAATTATTTGTTTATTTTATGTTTAGAGCACTACAACAATTATTTATCTATAACCTTTTTAGATAGATAGATAGATATGAGTGTCATTAAAAACGACAATTCTTATATATATATATATATATATATATATATATATATATAAATAATCATTTTGATTTTTATTAAATGATAGTCCCAGATGAACAGCTTTGCCAAACTGTAGTTTAGTGAAATGGTGGAAATATTAAGTTTACGTAATTTAGAACAAAAATAAAATAATAATTAGTCATATCAAGTCAAACAGGATGCTCATTTATTCCAAAATGTTTCAAATCTCCATCACAGAATATTATTAGACTATGCATACTTTGAAATGTGATGGAAATGTTTGTTACTTTCATGGATAAACAAATGAATAAATCACAGGAATGAAAGAATAAGATGAAAGGACATCTTATTACCATTAATGATGACTTCATGGTAATATGAATCATTTTCACGGTTTGACTATTTTTGTACGATAGACATGTTTGGACTTGATGTCCACTGTAAAGTCTAAAGCAAAACCAGCTGAGATTCCCTGAGCTAGACAAATCAGAGGCATCCCTAATTCACTTCAAAGTGGAAAAAGTGACATGGGACGCGTTTAATGCCATGCCGGTGACATCATTGCAACAGAGCGGCGTGACGTCACAACTGGACGTCGGCCCCGGCCAATCAGCGCTCGCTCCGCGCACGCACAGATGGGAAGAGTTTAAAAAAGATTGTGGAAAAGAAGATGTGGCCCAAACCTTCTTCCCACATGATCGGACAGTTGGACTGGAGATTCCAGATCTAACGTTATATCGCCATCCTCTCGTCTGAATCTGTTGAAAAGCGCAATGACAACGCAATTCAAGAGCGGACCTGCTTTCGGACTGTCTGCGGAGGTCAAGAGTAAGGTAGGCATCTGCTTTGATTGACAGCTGTCAAAGATGCGCAGGCGGCACGTGCGCTACTGAAGTTAACAAGTTTTCTGTATCATAAACTCTGCCTACATATATCGCCTACACCAGAAATGTGTATATTATTTTTAAAGTGTTGACATCATTTCAAATATGTCAACAATAGGGTGTGAATTATGGGTTAAGGGGATCCAAACCAACTATAATTAAAGCCTGCACCAAAGAAAACAAAACAAAAGGCCAAGAAGGATAAAAGTGTAGGCTAATCTTTCAAACAGAATTTCAGTAACCAAATAAAAAAAATAAGAGCGCAATTTAGTACGTGCGCTAAAAATACGTAATAAAACGCGTTCATAAACAACGTTTCCATAGCAACACTTCACCGCTCCACGACTTTCCGTTTGGATCAGATAGCAAATCGACAAAACATGTAACGTTACGGTGTTTTCTCCTTGTTAAAGGTTTACATGGCACAGATATGATTATTGTTTGGTTTTAAACGCCTTAAAAATGGGAACGTTTAGCTAACTGTGCTAGAGTCGCCGAAAGTAGGTTATAATTCCAAAAATAGCCTACATTTTTACATTTACATTTTACACAATATACATTTCGTCAATAACGTGCATTAAAAAAGTGTGAAATGTGGTGACATCCAAAGCTGATATTATGATAACCATAAACTCGCCTCAGCTTCTGGCAAAACTTTACTAAGTTTATCAAAGCACGGAAATATTGTCATTTTTGACACTTAGCACTCATTATGAAATGTCATGACTGCAGGTGCTAATGGTTGTTTAGTTGGTTTTAGTCAAATTTGCCTATTGTTTTGATGAAGTTGCATCTGTAAAATGGCAATTAAACCATTTCAGTCATATTGATTTGATAGCTTTGTTTGTGATGTCATCCCTCAGTCACAGTTTTTGTGCTTGACATAATTTAATTGATTCCTCTGTCAAACGTCTGCCACATTTATTCCCATCAGAGTCTTAGTGGTCCACTTTAAAAAAAGAAAAGAAAAAGTTTTTGGCTTTTTGCCTTTAGCTGTCATTGATATCCCGCTTCCTGAGCACCACGCATATCTGTATTCTCTGGTATACCAGAAGTCATGCTGCACAATTTCAGGTGTCACACTGTGGATTTTGCGTGTCATTGGTGTTATGTCAGGAGTGTCCTCCTGAGCACTAGGTATGTGGTTTTCGGTCCCCATATAAGGAAGAGTTGTGTTCACTCACAATATCTGAGAAGAGGAGCATGTTGTAAACAGTTTAGAATAAGGAGGAGCATTGCTGGACATCCCACCCTGATGCAGGAAGATCATCTTTGTTCCAACCAACAGGGAACGTATGCAGAACTTTCTGGCAAGGTTCTTTTAAAGTTATGACGAAACCTCCTTCCAGTAACATTGATAGAACATTCATTCAAAGTTATATGGTCTTCTGTAATGTTCTTAAAACGTTAGCGCAAAAACATTATTTATACATTGTTTATAGAACGTTTTTCTGAAATATTTTATTCGGACGTTCATCTTAGGTGGTTTAGAGAATGTTCAAATGTTACATTCACATGATGTCTGCAAAATAATAAAATATAATAATGTTCCTCTTTATGTTGTCTTTAACAGTCACCACCACCAAAAAAAAAAAAAAGAAAAGTTTTTTAAACATTTAAAAAAACTGGATATTTTCAACTTTCAGAGAACATTTAGAAATAATAACTTAATGGGAACATTAGCCAAACGGTCTTACATTCTTAAAATTAAAGGTTCCATGATGAAGAAACATCCTTTAACATCTTTGGAACCATTCCATTAAATACAGTCTTTTTGCTGTGATGCCATTGAAGAACCATTTTTGGTTCCTCAAAGAACCTTTCATTGAACAGTTCTTAAAAGAACCATTTTAAAGAACCTTTAAAAAATGTAAAGAACCTTTTTTGACTATAAAGAAACTTTTCTGCATTTGAAAGTTTCCATGGATGTTCAAGGTTCTTCATGGAACTATCCATGCCAATAAAGAACCTTTATCTTTAAGAGTGTAAAAGGTTCTTTTTAATGGAAAAAAAATTCAAATTAGGGTTTTTTTTTTAATTCATAGCAATGCAATAGAAGAACCAGTCGGGGTTCCCAAAAGCCTTTCAGTCAAGACCCATTTTTTTCTTAGTGTGAGGAACATTTTAATAATCTAAAGCAATGTTTTCTGCTATAATGAATCTTTTGTCCAATAGAAAGGTTCCATATTAGATATTAAAGATCCTTCATGGAACCACTGATGCCAATAAACAACCATTATTTTTAAGAGTGTAGATTTTTAAAATGTTCTTCACATTAAGAACTTCACTGAATGGTTCTTCTATGGCATCATTGACCCAAAAAAAAAAAATCCCATTTGGAACCTTTATTTTAATTTTTGGAACCTCAGCTAAGCATTGGTCATTTCAGCCAGTGCTGATATAGGACTATGGCCTGTTCTTTAAATTAATGTCAGAAAATTACTATACTTTTATTTGTTTTTTTTTATCCTTCATTGTGCACCAATGAAAGACCTCATACCCTCTTAAAAATAAAGCTTCCAAAAGGGTGAAGAATATTTTGGTCATCTAAAGAACCTTCATCCTCTAGAAAGAAACTTTTGTGTGATTCCATGGATGTTAAAGGTTCTTCACGAAACCATGGATTCTTTATTTTTAGAGTTAAGAATCGTATACGATGTAACTGCTAAAAATAAATGTCAATGTACAACATGCAGGTATTTCTTTTATAACCATGGGTATAAAGGAATGTTATCCAGGCAGTCTGTGACAGAATTCCTGCTTTAAAAAACATCCAGTCTTGGCCTGGACTCTATAGAGTTAGACTGAGGTCTGTTCCAGATGTCCAGAATGAGAGAAAAGCAATAAATCAAGCTCTGAGCAGAATTCCTTGGAAGGTTATGAGTGCTATCGGACTTGGTGTTCTTTTATCGGACACATTTAGTGTGTGCTAAGTACGTCACTTCACCCGATCAGACAGGAGCGAGAAGAAACGATAGTGAGGAGCTAAAAATCAGAATGGAGGGCTGATCAGATGAGACACGCAGCTGTGGGTGGAGAAGTGACATGGAGGACAGAAAGAGAAAAAAGGCCAACAATAACACTGTTTTAAAGTTACAGCGTTTGTTTGGCTTCCACATCAGCACACCAAACTTGGGAGAAACAGCTCTCTCAGATCTCTCGTGCTCTCGCTCTCTCTTCCTTTTTTCTGTCTTGTTCTTCCTTTATTAGAAATACTTAAGGAGTGAAAGACTGAGGTCTACTGTTGAGAGTAAATATTTTGCCAACACTGCAATACAATGAAGGATTCAATCCAAGTTTTGCATGCAGGAATGTCCCCAGCATTCCCAACCTTATACTTTATATTTCACGTCTTCTTTTCCTTTACAGCTCAGTCAGCCGCAGCCAGAATGTTTTATTTTAAGAAATCCATCTGTCTGATGAACCGAGACAAAGGGAAACGTTCTAAATAAGATATGGAGATTATTTGGAAGAAACATGCCAGGAAATTGTCGTTTTCATCAAGAAAATGTTTTGGATCAAGAGCATGTCTTTTTTAATCAACACTGAGATTTTATTTTTAAAATTCATAGTGTATAAGCTAACAGTTTGGAGTCACTAAGTTTTTCTTTTCTTTTGAAAGAATATAATACTTCAGAAAACTTGCAAAATATTAAGCAGCAAAATGGTTTCAACACTGATAATCACTGATCATTCTTGAGTAAATCAGCTGAGAAGACTGGAGTAATGATGCTGAAAATTCAGCTTTACCATCACAGGAAAAAATTACATTTTATAATATGTATTTAAATGTAAAAGGTATTTTAAATTATAATAATATGTTATAATATCACTGCTTTTTTCTGTTTTTTTATTTTATTTTATCTTTTTCATTTTTTTATAAGAGGCTTATTTAAATAAGAGGCTTATTTCGAAAACATTAAAAAATCTTATTGACCCCAAACGGTAATGAGTATGTGTAAGTAAAAGTGTATTATTTTTTATTAGGATTATTCTGTATTTTGTATTTTCTGTTTTTTATTTGACTGTTATTTTTTTAACTTAACTAGCCTTGCAGTGCAACTAATGAATTAAAAGCTGTATGTGTAAAAATTCTTTAAAAAAGTTTTGTAGAGTATACACAGTCAAACGTTTTTGAACAGTAAGATTTTTAATGTTTTTTAAAGAAGTCACTTCTGCTCACCAAGGCTGCATTTATTTGATCCAAAGTACAGCAAAAACAGTACAATTTTGAAATATTTTTTACTATTTAAAATAACTGTTTTCTTTTTGAATATATTTTAAAATGTAATTTATTTCTGTGATTTCAAAGCTGATTTTTCAGCGTCATTACTCCAGTCACATGATCCTTCAGAAATCATTCTAATATTCTGATTTGCTGCTCAAAAACATTTATAATAATAATAATAATAACAATAATGTTGAAAACAGCTGAGTAGAACTTCTTCAGGTTTCTTTGATGAATAGAAAGTTCAGATGAACAGCATTATCTGAAATTGAAATCTTTTGTAACATTATAAATGTCTTTATCATCACTTTTGATCAATTTAAAGCATCCCTTGCCCAAAAAAAATAAAATAAAATAATAATAATAATTTATACTGACTCCAAGCTTTTGAATGGTATAGTGTATAATGTAACAAAAGATCTTTGGATATTTCTATTCATCAAATCAATATATTAGAATGATTTCTGAAGGATCATGTGACACTGAAGACTGGAGTAATGATGCTGAAAATTTAGCTTTGATCACAGGAATAAATTACATTTTAAATATATTACAATAGAAAAAAGGAAAATTTCAAAAAATTTTGCTGTACTTCAGATCAAATAAATGCAGGCTTGGTGAGCAGAAGTGACTTCTTTAAAAAAAACATTAAAAATCTTACTGTTCAAAAAAACTTTTGACTGGTAGTGTATACATTCTGCAAGACAGACACGTGTAGTAACGATATGACCTTTGACCTCCAGCTGGCCCACAAATATGACCCACAAAAGGAGGAGGAGCTAAGAATGTGGATCAATGAGGTCACAGGCCGCAAACTTCCCGAGAACTTCATGGAGGGGCTGAAAGACGGAGTTATACTCTGCGAGTGAGTGATTCTTTCATTCATTCAACAGCTATGAAGTTCAAAGACCTTAATATAACAGATTATCCAAAGGATGTTATCAATCACTCATTTCTTTATGTTTATTTTTTATGAACAGGCTCATCAACACACTTCAGCCCGGTTCTGTAAAAAAGATCAACAACTCTCCTCAAAACTGGCATCAGGTGAGCAAGAATATCACATTTTCAAGCATATCTGGTGTTCGTCTGTTCCACTTCAGGTCCCGCAGGAGGCGCTGACACTATAAAATCTGATCTGCATGGTAGTGATGGGACAAACAAACCTTTTCGAAGCTTCGAATCAATTGTTGCTTTGCAAAATGATTCACTGTTTCAAAGCGCTCGAAACCCCACTCGCTAGTTTTGGGACAAACAAACCTTTTCGAAGCTTCGAATCAATTGTTGCTTCGCAAAATGATTCACTGTTTCAAAGCGCTCGAAACACCACACTCTAGTGATGGGAGAAGCAAACCATTTCAAAGTTTCGAATCAATTGAACCAGTTGCTTTACAAAATGATTCACTGGTTCAAAGCGCTCGAAACACCACAGACTAGTGACGCCTACTGGTCAAAACCGTGTAAATGCAACAAAAACTCAGGCTAAAACATGCATAAAAACAGCTTTTAAACCCCCTTTGCAAATGTTTTATTGAAAGTATAATACATTAAACGCAATAAAAATAATTAAATACCATTAAATGTGTATCTGTAGAATCTTATTTTCTAAATATTTTACATGAATTTGCAGGGCTTGTTTTGTTTGTTTTATGGAGAGCTATAGAGGCCAGTAAGAGACTATTAACTACTTCTCATCCTTTTAATTACACAAATGTCTCGTTAAAAATATCGATGAAATATGATCCGAGATCAGGTAAAAACCATAGACGCTGGTTCAATGGTTCGGCGTTGTGCACAATCTCTGTGAACCCATGAATCAGTTGCCAAGCAATGAAATTTCGAAACGTTTGACATAATGAAGCCTTGTTTACTGAAATCACGTGACTTTGGCCGTTTGATATGTGCTCTGAACCAACTGATTCACAAAAGTTTCGAAGCTTCACGAAGCAGTGCTTTGAAAGCGCCCATCACTACTACATGGGAAATCAAAGGAAATGTTTCCTGTCTTCAGTATTTATACTCTGATTAAGCAATCCTTTTAGAAGAACTTCACAGTAGTATTTAGAGCCTGACAGTTTGGCATGAAGAACGTTCAGCCCATTGTTTAGATGTTTGAGTGAAAACCCAGTCGTAAATCAGAAAACAGTAACATATTTCAGATATTTTTTGGTTTCTGTATTCAAAGGTTACATGCTTTTTACACAGTTACAAGTTCTTTGCAAAATAGAATGTTCGTGTCGTTCAAAAAATCTAATAACCGCTGATCATCTGTTCCAAATATAAACAGTTTCTAGTGCCTTTGGAATCAGTTGTGCATACTTTCAGATTTCTGACAAATCACAGAGCATGTCACTTTTCTCTTGATTTGGCCTTGTTTGTTGTAGCTGGAAAATATTGGTAATTTCGTCCGAGGCATTCAAGAGTATGGACTGAAGCCACATGATATATTTGAGGCCAACGACCTGTTTGAGAACGTCAACCACACTCAGGTCCAATGCACGCTTATTACACTGGCTGGAATGGTGAGTCACACGTTATGATTTTTAATACAGAAATGATAAGGATTATGTTAAGACTGAAGACTAAGAATGTCTGTAATATTCATACTTTTTATTTCAAAAGCTCATAGTAAGGAGATTCATGTGGGTGTGTTTAAGTGTTAGCAGAGAGATCACATCAAAACATGTGGTATTTGAGCTGGATGATCAGTCGTTTTTCCACAAACCAACAATCAAGCAAACACCAAAAAAGGAATCTCTCTACTCTTTGTGTGTTCGACGTATAAGAAGTTACTTGAACATGTTTGTTTTTTATATGAACTAATAACATCCTATACTTAAACTTCTTAAATGTCAAATGTCTGGTTCCTTTATTATTTACATTTATTGATTTGTCATTATTTTGAAATGCAGGCCAAATCTAAAGGCTTCCATTCTAAATATGACGTTGGAGTGAAATATGCAGAGAAACAACAGCGCAAATTTGCTCCTGAGAAACTGAAGGAGGGACGCAACATTATTGGTCTGCAGGTCAGTAGTTGTTTACCTTTTTTCTTTCTGTATAAAAATAAATGCGATGAGGCTTAAATTAAAGCCATATGCATTGGAAAAAATATAATGATGCCTGGTACTGTGATTTTTATTAAATCAAATAAAATTCAATGGTAGCTGTTTTATATATTAGCATATTGATATTATATGTGACCCTGGACCACAAAACCAGTCTGAAGTAGCACAGGTATATTTGTAGCAATAGCCAAAAATACATTGTATGGGTCAAAATTATCGATTTTTCTTTTATGCCAAAACTCATTAGGATATTAAGTAAAGATCATGTTCCATGAAGATGTCCTACTGTAAATATATCAAAACTTAATTTTTGATTAGTAATATGCATTGCTAAGAACTTCATTTGGACAACTTTAAAGGCAATTTTCTCAATATTTTGATTTTTTTTTTTTTTTTTTTTTTTGCACCCTCAGATTCCAGATTTTCAAATAGTCCAAATATTGTCCGATCCTAACAAACCATACATCAATAGGAAGCTTATTTATTCAGCTTTCAGATTATGTATAAATCTCAATTTTAAAAAATTGACCCTTATGACTGGTTTTGTGGTCCAGGGTCACATTTATACATATGTCTTATTTTTATATTTACATTTTATCTTTATGTATTTATTATATATTTTTGTACCATGTTTTATATTTATGTTCAAAAGTTATTTTATTTTTTAAGGAATGAATACTTTCTATTCAGCAGGGATACATTAAATTGATTAAAAATGACAGTAAATAAATGCTGTTTTTTAAACTTTCTATTCATCAATGAATCATGAAAAAAGTACCACAAAATATTAAGCAGCAAAAACTGTTTTCAACATTGACAATAATAATAAATATAAATCTTGAAATATAATCTTCAGCAAAAAATCAGCATATTAGAATGATTTCTGAAGGATCATGTGACACTGAAGACAAAAATAAAGCTGCTGATGATTCACATGAATAAATTACATTTTAAAATATTCAGATATAAACGTACTTAGCACTTGCATATCATTGCTCTTTTGTTGATTTTGATTGCTTCCATTGTCCTAATTTGTAAGTCATTTTGGATAAAAGTGTCTGCTAAATAACTAAATGTATTTTTGATCAAATAAATGCAACCCTGGTGAGGCTTCTTTCAAAAACATTTAATTTTTAATTAAGAAAAAAATAAATAATTTCTCCTAACCTCTGACTCATGTGTTATATGTGACCCTGGACCACAAAACCAGTTATAAGCAAAGGTATATTTGTAGCAATAGCCAAAAATATATTGTATGGGTCAAAATTATCCATGTTTCTTTAATGCCAAAAATCATTAGGATTAGTAATATGCATTGCTAAGAACTTCATTTGGACAACTTACAGGCAATTTTCTCAATATTTAGATTTTTTTGCACCCTCAGATTCCAGATTTTCAAATAGTTGTATCTCAGCCAAATATTGTCCGATCCTAACAAACCACACATCAATGGAAAGCTTATTTATTCTGTTTCAGATGGTGTACAAAAAAAATGGTATTGTGGTCCAAGGTCACACATAATTTAATTTTTGTTTGACAAAACGTTATTTATCTATAACATCTTCATAGTTTTTTTTTCCACCACTCTTTTGCATTTTTCAGATGGGCACCAATAAGTTTGCCAGTCAAAAAGGCATGACATCTTACGGCACACGGCGTCACCTCTATGACCCTAAGACCGGTATGGAGAATCCTCTGGACCAATCCACAATCAGCCTGCAGATGGGCACCAACAAAGGAGCCAGTCAGGTACTCAAAACAATTTTCCATTTTGCAACTTCTAGTACAATTCGTGAATTGCACAAAATGTTGCTTATTTTTTCCCTTTTCCTCCTCCACAGTCCGGCATGACGGCCCCCGGCACCAAGCGCCAGATCTTCGATAAGAAGCTGGACATGGAGATGTGCGACACCTCTACCGTCTCGCTGCAGATGGGCACCAATAAAGTGGCGTCCCAGACCGGAATGACGGTCTACGGTCTGCCCCGTCAGGTGTACGACAGCAAGTACTGCTCCAGCCCTAACGACTACATCAACAACGGCCAGGACTCAGAGATGGATGGATATCAGTATTCCGACTAGGATGAACAGACAGCTGCCAGCACACTGCTTTTTCAAAAAGTCACCTGCACTATTTTTGTATTGCAAATTCATGTCGACCAGTAGGACCAGCTTGAACTGTTTGCTGCCATCACAGCCACCGATCAAAGCTGAAAACCTCAGTGACTGACCGCAAACGTAGAAGGAATTTCTTTGGCTTTTTTGTTTTTTTACACACAGGCTTTACATGCTTCTCATTTATGTAGTTTTGTTTTAGTATTATTTTTTTGAGTGCGTCATTTTCCCATCTCCTGCATGGCCCAATTTTCTTATATGAAACAATAATGCAGATGATAAATAGGGAGATATTATTTATGATGCCTCATAGTTACTAATACACTACTGGTCAAAAGTTTAGAATCATTTAGATTTCTTAATGTTTTTAAAAGAAGTAACTTGTGCTCACCAAAGCTGCATTTATTTGATTAAAAATACAGTAAAAAAATGAAATCTAATTACAGTTCAAACAGTTTTCTATTTTAATATATTGTGAAACATAATTTATTCCTGTGATTCAAAGCTAAATTTTCAGCATCATTACTCCAGAAATCATTCTGATATACTGATTTGCAGGTCAGTTATTATTGGTGCACAGTTGTTATGGCTCTTATTATTATCATGTTTTTGCTGCTTAATGTTTTTGTGGATACTGTGATACATTTATTTGAAATAGAAATATTTTGTAATATTATAAATGTCTTTACTGTCACTTTCGATCAATTTAATGAAAAAAAAAAAAATTCTTTAAAATTTGTACCCTACATTTTTGAATGGTAGTGGATTATTTAAAAAAAGAAAAATACATTTTTTATAAAAAAGCACCAAAAACTCAACACTGATAATAGTAAGAAATGTTTCTTGAGCAGCAAATCAGCATATTGGAATGATTTCATGTGACACTGAAGACTAGAGTAATGATGCTGAAAATTCAGCTTTGATCACAGGAAATAAATGACATTTTAAAATATATTCAAACAGAAAACAGTAATTTGAAATTGTAGTAATATTTCACAATATTACTGTTTACAGAATGTTTGATCAAATGTATGCGGCCTTGATTAGCAAGAGACTTCCTAAAAAAGGTTTAAAAAGATCTCCAAACTTCTGACCCGTAGTGTAATTTCAGTGGATTTGGTCACACCAGCAGCACATTTTAATGATACTCTTTTGATTGGATGGAGGAAGAGGAAATCCACCAAAGATGCCCCACTACTGCAGATTTCCTGAAGAAACCCAAATGAACTCAACTTCTGCGTCCAAGAGATTGTCTGGATTTTTTTATAGAGATGTTGGCATTCAGCTATAAGCTTCAAATAATGTTGATTTTGCATAATTGTTTGAAAAGGTATAAACCCTTCTCCAGCACACCTGCTTGTACTTCTCAAGTAATTCTGAAGCCGGTGATTAACTAAGTCAGATGTGTTAAATAGAGTTGCAAGAACTTCAGACTGAGTTTGAGACTCCTGCCTTAAACACTGATTTACTGACAGGAACGCTATGGAGGATGTTGATCCAGGAGGACGTCTTCACATCCTGCTGGGGTAAACACATTATGCTTCTTCATTCATCATAAAAAGTGCATGTGAAGCCACTACTAAGAAAATGAGAAACCAAGTGGCCAGAGGTTCTAAAATCTCAAGGTCTCAGTGTATGAAGTGATGTCCTTTGAATAGTATTTCATCAAGCTGCAGATTGCCCACAAAGCAGTTTATCTACATTATTTTAATCAATATAATAAAGTATAATTGTTGAAAGACATTTTAATAATTAGTTAAGCTAGTATAATGACTGTTTATAGAGAGGATTTGGGGCAGTCTGGCCAAAAATATTTTAAAACTTTTTTTTTTTTTAATTGATTGTTTATTCTTTATACAGAGAATAAACAGACAAATAGAGAACAAACTACTGTTTAAAAAGTTTTTTTTTTCATAACCTAACCATACTGTGAAAAACCAAATCTGCATGACTTAAATTGCAATGGCACTTTTTTTAGAAAAATTACTGTCACTTCCAATAGCTATATAGAAATTATTCAGTAAACTTTTTTTTTTTTTTTTTTTTTTTTTAGTTTTACTGTTTTTTAGCCTGCCAAACCTGATGCTCAATTATCAAAGTGACCGATCATGTGAGAGGAAATATTATGCAAAAACACAACAGGCAAGACCTGCTCATGATTCAGGATGGTTGTGAGTCTACATATAAAATAAGTTTTAATGTGCAGAGTTAATATATTTAGTTTTTTTTTTTTAACGTTTAGACACGACTCGATTTCGCCCTCAAGTAAATCAATTACTGAAGATATTACAGTCTTTTACATTTCATTTATATATCAGTGTGTGTTAAGGAATGTCATTGTTTTGCATTACCGCTGGAAACAGCTGAACACAAGGGGCCAGATTCACTAACAGCTCGCGCCAGCGCAAACGATCTTTTGGCGTTAAAAATTACTAAAGACGCGCAGTGAAGAATTAGCGCTGAAAAGGCGTGGACGCAGTTATTTTTGCACCTGACTTTTTTGAATATGCATTTGTAGTTGTTTCCCTTTCAGACGCAAAATTTATGGGAGGAGAGTATTAAGATGAATCACGCAACGTTTGCGCGCGTCAAATTACTGGTATTTGCGCCATTATTTAACGTCCAAAAAAAAAGCATTTCTTAAAGCAGGCGGTAATATACGCTGCTCTTGGTAGATTGTGCTGGCCATTATAGAAATGATCTGTCTGCGTCTGTGTTCTTTAATGTGCGCATCGTCAGTAAATTACACGCAGAATTTTCTTCTCCCGTCGGCGCTTTTATGGAATTGGGCTCTAATGCTAGTTTAGTAAATCTGGCCTAAATGGTGAATTACTTTTGTTTCTCACAGAATGTGATGTAGCGTGTCCCTCTTGTATCAATGCTTCTAATGTCTTTATTTATGAGGCTTACCAACAAAGGCTGAGCAAGTGAAAACCTAATAAATCACTATTTTCAAATGACTCGTCTTTATTTTCCACAAAAACTGGTTGAAACTTTAATTTGTTAGGAATGTTACATTTTAACTGATTATACAACACAAACAGACCACAGTTTTCCACAAGGGAGAATATGCAAATGTTTTATTGACACTACATGGTCTTATAAAAACCTAAATAGTAAAATAAACAACACAAACTAAAAGATTAGAAACAAACGAAAACAGAAAAACAACCGTTTGGAAATTAATGACATCTGCTGCATTTTCTCAGCATTTCTGTAACACAAAATAAAAAGGCTGAACTTTAAATCGTCATCATCTCAATGTTGCCTGAACCACCATCTGTGGCTTTATTAGATCATTCCGTCAGCGTCAATACAAGATTGAACAGTGAATCAATACGGGAGTTTAAAAAACAAAAACAAACAAAAGTCTTTAAGTGTATTTGGTCGTCTGTGACTGCAAAACTACTGATTGGCTGCTTCACAAGCGTCTATCCAATCACTGTACACGTCCACTGGCTCTGAGAGATCTGAGAGAGTGATTAAGGACAAGACCGACATCACATTACACAAATAATTCACCCAAAAATGAAAGTTTGCTGAAAACGTTAACCAAGAATCAGCTGTTTGGACTCTGATCCTGACAGCAGAGGATTCTAATGCTAAATTTCTCCAAATCAGTTCTGATGATTGAATGGCCTGAGGGTGAGTTGGTGAATTTTTATTTTTGAATGGACTATTCCTTTAATAATATACATCATGCAATAAACACAGATACTCATACTCCCAAAATGAATCGAATTTTGAGAAGGATACAGGTTATTGGTGTCTGGAATTCCTCTAGACACACAGTACATGATATTATCCCCGTATTTCGACTTCGTTCCCTGGAATAAAGTGGAATGGTTGTGCATTAGTGATAGTTTTGTTAAAGGCAACTTAAAGTAGCACTTAAGGAGTTTTATTCTCACATCTTAACGTCACATGATTTCTCGTGGTTACAGAAGGGGCAGGTAAACTGGGTGTCCAGGTTTCCTGTCATCTTTTTCTTGGGAGGAGGTTTTCGCTTCGACTTTCTGCGTCCCATCTTTTGCTTCATTGAGGAAAAAGCACAAACAAAATTAGACCAAAGCAATCTTTGAACATTAACTGAGAGAGCTGCTTGTGTCAAATATACACAATAAACAGAAGCAACATGCCCAACCAAGAGGTTTATAACATAAACAGATCATGGTAACCTTTAGGTAATGACATTCAGCATCTACAAATAATGTAAAATTGATGGACATTCTTTCTAACAACAGATTCAACCACGCTGACTGTCTTAAAACTGAAACAACAATAATACGCATTTATATAATAATACACATATATACGTGACCCTGGAGCACAAAACCAGTCTTTAGTAGCACGGGTATATTTTTAGCAATAGCCAAAAATACATTGTATGGGTCAAAATGATCGATTTCATTTATGCCAAAAATCATTAGGATATTAAGTAAAGATCATGTTCCATCAAGATATTTTGTAAATTTCCCACCGTCCATATATCAACACTTCATTTGGACTTTAAAGATAATTTTCTCAATATTTTGATTTTTTTTTTGCACCCTCAGATTCCAGATTTTCAAATATTTGTATTTGTAAACACTGTCTTATCCTAACAAACCATAGATCAATGGGAAGCTTATTTATTCAGCTTCCAGATGAAGTATAAATCTCAATTTCAAAAAAATTTTGTGGTCCAGGGTCACATATGTAAACTGTTGTATCTCTAGCTGGTATGTTTCCAGTGTTATTTTTTTATTTAGTTTTAACATTATGATATTTAGAGGTGCTCTAATATCTTAGCGGCAACATAAACACAGAAAAACAATCAGTAAAATGGAAATGAATAACCCGCGTAAACCATATGGTCAAAACACTCACGATATATACACACAATTAAACATTTAAGAAAGACATTAAACTTGTGTGAAAAAACAAATCTCTTACCAAACTGCGATTAATATGAGGCGACCAGCAAGCACCGCCTACAAAGAATAAACAGAAGATTTACTTCCGCTCGGTCAAATATCCCTGCAGTTTAAAAGCGGATCGCCCTCTAACGGTAAACACCAGAACTACAACAGAGTTCAAAATTAAGTTTATTTGGTGAGAGAAATCAATTAATTATTTCAGTGAATTTCATTGTGTACATTCTATGGGCATAAATGTATCTTTTCCCCAAAAACAATTCTCCTTTTTATGCTCTTATAAAGGCTTGGTCAAATGTTCCTTCGTTTTTTTATACCAGGATCAGCTCTGACCCCTACCTTTAAACATCAGAGCTGCGATATTATCCAATAATTTCATTAGGTGAGTATGAACAAACCATAATTTAACTGTTTTAAGAAAATAAAGTCTATATCGTTGCCAGAAACACTTACTATACGCTTATGAACAAAAAGCAAATGAAATTGTGTTTGTTATGCTGCATATAGCGCTGTTCTGCATTTTAATACTGTGTTGTATTTAATGTGTTTTATTTTTGTTTGTTTGTTTGTTTGTTTTTGTACTGCATTTTATATTATGAATTTAATGTTAGGAGCACTAAACCATATTCCTTTCAAATCTCGACAAATTAACAAAAATGCTCTAACTGTACACATACTTTATTTATTTTCACGTATATCGTGTTTGTTGTTATTTTATCAACAAAAGCTATTAAAATCGTTTTTGGTCATTTAAATAAAGCTGAAATTTAAAAACTAATAAAAATGACAAAAGCACATAAAATTACTTCAACTTTAATATTCAAATGAAACCTTAAAATATAAAAATAAAAGCTAATTCAAAATATTAATAAATAATAAACTAGTATATACAAAATACTAATTAGATTTAGTGTTATATTTAATTTTATAAAAGATATTCTATATGTAGTGCTGATTTCATGTTACTTATTTGCTAGAGTTAATTAGTGGCAATTTTGGATTGACATTAGAAAGACAAGCAGCTCCTTGCATCGTGATTGGATGACATACGTCCACGTACTTGAATAGTAGAGCGTGATTGGGTGGTGTGATCAAGGAGGCGGGACTAACAGGGTAGGTGTGAGACGAGCAAGAGGAGCAACAGAAATTTTATGCAGAAGATAAGCGGCAGGTTTCTTCGAAACTGATCGTAGAAAGAGCTGCTTAAAGAGACTCAAAAACTCGGGCAGGTATTTTCTACAGACCGACAGAATTCACACTGAGAAGGAAATTGCTTCAGTGCTTGCGTAAGTAACAGAGAAACCGCGTGAACGACTATCACGGAAGTCTTGAAACGTGCTGTTGTCATTTTCTTATTAACGGGACAGAAAGTAAACTGATGCAAATATTATTAGCGGATCCAAAAGCATAACCGATCAGAATCATCGGTAAGGTTTTTTTGGTGCAAAAACTAACGTTACAGCCTCTGTTTTTGCAGTAGTATTTTGTTCTCGATCATTTTATCAACATCCATACACAAAACTCTTATCTGTACTACTGACACACTTTAAATGTATATGCACGCATAATGCATGTTATGTATTATTTGTAAAATATCATGCATGCGATCAATCTTTATTCTGGTGCAGGTTTTTGTGACCTCTTTATTTGAAATATGCTGATTTTTATTTTTATTTTTATTATTATTAATATTATTCACTTTTCAGAAGTTAATTATGGCTACTGAGGGAGTCCCAACTGACTTTGTGAAAGTGCTTCACCTTCTGGTGATTTCCTTCACCTGGGGAATGCAGGTGTGGGTGTCTTTCATTGCAGGTAAATAAAAAAACAAAAAAAACAAACAGGTGTTATGATAATTATGTCATCATATCACATGCCATATATACTTATAATTCCTATTTATATTTTCAGGTTTTGTGCTGATTTCCCAGGTATCCATGCACACGTTCGGTCTTGTGCAAAGCAAGTTATTTCCGTTTTATTTCTACTGTCTACTTGGTGGTAATGCTGTCAGTCTGGCCATATATGCTGTGTACCACCCTAGAGAACTGCTGGACTGGCATGAGGGCATACAGGTGACCAGTCAAAACTTTATGCCTTCTGCATGATTCGTTAAAAGAATAGTTCAACCCAAAAATGAGTATTTGCTGAAAATGTGCTCTCAGGCCATTCAAGATGAAGATGAGTTTTTTCTTCATGGGAACAGACTTTTTAGCATTACATCACTTGCTCACCAATGGATCCTCTGCAGTGAATGGGTGCCGTCAGAATGAGAGTCCAAACCGCTGATAAAAGCATCACAATAATAGACAAGTAATCCACACCACTCCAGTCCATCAGTATGTCTTGTGAAGCAAAAAGTTGTGTGTCTGTAAGAAACAAATCCATCATTAACACATTTAAATTTAATCGCTTCTCGCTCAAATATGAGTCTGTAACCCATAACAATGCTTACTCCAGTGAAAAAGTCCATCCCATATTGTCCTCTTTACATCAAAATCCACCAAAACATTTGTTCAGAACTGTTCTGTACAGTTTTCACTTGTAAACAGTGCTTGATTGTGCATATTTTCTCCAGAGAATGCAATAGAGGACTCATATTTTAGTTGGAAGCAGTGGTTTAAAGTTAAAAACACCTTAATGATGGATTTGTTTCTTACAAACACACAGCTGATGGACTGGACTGGTGTGGATTATTGTGATGTTTTTATCAGCTGTTTGGACTCTGATTCTGACGGCACCCATTCACTGCAAAGGATTCTAATGCTAAATTTCTCCAAATCTGTTCTGTCGAAGAAACAATTCATCTAAATCTTAGATGGCCTGAGGGTGAGCAAACCTTCAGCAAATTTTCGTCTGTCTGTCTTCGTTTCATTTCTATTCCTTTAAACGCCTCTCTCACGCTCTGTTTTAATTTTCCTGAGCAGATGACTCTGTTCTTTGTGGCTGTGATCATGGCCGGTCTGAACGCGCAGTGGTTTGGTCCGTCTGCCACAGAATGCATGCTGGTCATGCAGGAGATCGAGAAGGAACACGGTCTGGGGAATCAGGTGGGTATGAGCTCCAATAAGGAAGGATACACCAAACTCCGTGAGCAGGACCCAAAATACAAGGAGCACAGGACCACCTTCTACCGCTACCATGGTCTGTCCAACCTCTGCAACCTCATAGGCTTTTTCTCCATTACCATCAATCTCATTTACCTGGCCCTCCATTTGGGAACTATATGAGTGTGTTGTGTGTCTTTGAGAAAGAGTCCAGTCAGACAGATATTTATAGAGAATTATCCTGTGTATATTCTCTTTTTCTGTCAGACTGTTTTGTATAAAAATAATGCTGCTAGTTTTTATACAGCAAGAGTGTTTAGTGTTCTTTAAGGTTAAAGGAACTAAATACAAACCTGTTGAATTGAGCCAAAAGTAAACAGTTGATTTTGTGTTCATACTGCCCCTAAAAGTGGACTCGGATCTCAATTTAGTCCATTTTATTTGTGACTGGGTTTCAATCAGTTTCAGTCCAATTTTTCCATGACTTTCTTTTGAAATCTCTATATAAGGCATAATTCTTGTGAATCACTCTTTGACAATGTATAAAATGCATATTGTTTATGTAAACATACCTAGATACATTATTATTATTATGGATGTTAACAGTATTTCTCCCTACTTTAAAATGTTTCAAAGTGGGTAATTGCATTGAATCTTTTGTTTATAATAAACAGACTGTCTATTTAAACATACATTAGTGATAATATAGCTGTTAATGATTGCTTAATTTGTTGGTGACCTATGTCCTCTTATCTGCTTTTGCCTTAATTCTTCACAATGTGAACAATACATATATTTTCCCACTAGAGGGCTGTTTGTGGAAAGCCTTATGGAAATGAGAGGACCAGTTTAGGATTGTCGATGCTGTTTACATTTCTTATAGAATGAATGACACTAAAATGGCAAATAAACTCTATGGAAAAGCAATGAACAGTAAATGAACCTTTGATCATCTTAGTAAACATGATGTTTGAACAGCAAAGTAAACTTCCTTTTATCACTGGACATGGAGGAGAGTGCTGTTGAAGATTTAGTGACATACAAATGTGATTTTGTTGATTTTTCTGCATATTCAAGCCTTTTCTGTGAAGCTGTGTTGAGTTATTTTGATCTTTAGTGTTTCATTCCGTTTTTATTATATTTTTCCGTTTAATCATAAGTGAGCAATCATTATTTGTGTGTGTTTGTGTCCATTTGGGAATCAAAATTGGTCATTTTTAGAAAGCAAACTGATATATATATATATATATATATAATTTATTTTTTGTTATTGACCCTGACCATGCATTTATTCAGTTAAAGAAATATCAAACACCTATGTATATTGAGTTTCATAAAAAATAAATAAATACAATTTACAGTAAGTACTCTGAAAGATTTGTTACAGTAATCTAACAAGCACTATGAGTGTTTTTGTTTGCATTTACTTCTTTCTTACCAAATTTACACACAAACCTGAATGCTGACCTGGGGCCTGTACCATGATGGTAGATGAACAAATTCAGAGTTACAGGATTAGTTTCAAGTTGACAAAACCAAACCCCTCCAATCCAGCTTTGTTGGTACCATGATGCTGATCATCAACTTTCTTTGTCAACTCAGGCTTTGATCCTGAGTTTAGAGCATGCAATGGAATGTGTGACATCACTGGCGAATGAGTTCAATCACAAGCCTTGGTTAAAGGTTTAGCTAAAGATTAAGAGATTGAAGAACATGGGATAGAATTTCTTAAATGCATTTTACAATGAAAGTACTTGTTCATGAAAGAGGACAAATAAAACAAATTATCTTGCTTTATCAGTGCAGTCACAAGTGAAACTTAAGTTAATTTATATTGTTGGAAATATACAGTGATAGAGACTTGAACATGTAAGGTCACGTAGTCATTTTTAAAGCGTTATTGATTCTACAGCTTATTTATATTACATTCGACCTGTAACATTCATTTAAAATAAATGATTTGTTATAATTGTTAAACTAAAATTGCTTGTGTGTAATGGATTAATAATAATATAAATCATATAAAATAAGTAATTATCAATAAAGCCAGAAAATTTTTTTTTTTTTTAGTACTAGTGACCTTTAATTTGGAGCATGAGAAACTTGGGGAGTGACTTTTTTGTGTGTCAGACATGTGTCACATCTGATTGGTCCAGTTTGAGATCTCTTAACTCAGAATTATAACTGCCCCTGAGCAGGTTAGCCGGGAGGTGGTTACTATGGCAATGAACGCAGCTAAAAGCCAAGCCACTTTCATGGTACCTAAAACCCAGGGTTGGTGCAAACTAAACTGAAATTTACCTGGCTAGCCAGCTAATCCGGCTTCATGGTACAGGCCCCAGGCTTCAGTGAGTGAGTCCCTACTATAGGGATAATACCCTGTTTACAAAAACCGAAATACGTTTTGTGCATAATGTGACCTATTCACTGCCATTAACAGGCGGAATCAATGAAACTAGATTTGCATTTCATAAGTTGGAATTTGAACTGAATTGTCCACAACTCACAGGATATAAGGGCATTCTGGGAAATGAAGTGTATTTTCACCCTATCAGTCCATGTAATGAAAAATATATTAAAATTTTCTATTCTTATCCGTATTAAAAAAGTCTATCCTTGTGTCTGCAAGATTTATAAATCAATCAAACTTAAAGATGTTGTAAACTTTTTTTTTTTTTTCAGACAAGTCATTTTATTTAATTCCTACTTCATTGCATTCAAATTTGATTTGCAGTTCTGCATCCTGTTTACTAGCTCAATTTAAATTAATTTCAAATTCAGGAGTCGAATTGAAAATTTAAAGAGGCATTTCTGATATGTGACCCTGGACCACAAAACCAGTCATAAGGGTCTTTTTTTTAATTAATACAATTTATACATGAATAAAAAAGCTTTCCATTGATGTATGGTTTGTTAGGATAGGACAATATTTGGTCGAGATACAACTCTGAAAATCTGGAATCTGAGGGTGCAAAAAATAAAATAAAAAATCAAAATACTACCAAATATCTTAAGGGAACATGATCTTTACTTAATATCCTAATGATTTTTGGCATAAAATAAAAATGGATAATTTTGATCCATACAATGTATTTGGCTATTGCTACAAATATACCCGTGCTACTTAAGACTGGTTTTGTAGTCCAGGGTCACATATTAGATACATTTCCATATTCTTAAAGTATATGCCCATATTTGCAGAAAAGTGTGTAAAGAGGAGAAAAAAGAACTGCTCTTGGGGACGGAGCTGGAAGCTGCTGTGTAAACACTTCAGATCCGGGAGCTCCGTCACTCAGGCGCGCGCGCACACACACACTCTGAACGAGTTTCTTACATACGCGTTTCCACGCGAGGAGGAAGTCCCGGTGGTTTTACCGGAGCTCAAGAGAAAGCGAGTGTGAAGGTAAGAACTTCATCCAATTGAGTGTTTGCGTTTGAGAGTCATTTTGACTCTCACACACACACACCCTTTCTCTGTCTCCGGATGGGATAAGCTTCATGAACTTTAGGTCATGCTGCAGGACATGAACTGTTAACGTTTTGTTCATCATGCCATCTTGATTACGTCGTTGTTGTTCTTTAAAATAGTTTAGAACGCCAGAGAGCGAAGATTCGATTTCGAATTCAGCACAGATTTAGGTTGAGAACTGAACAGCTGCAAAAAAAAAAAAAAAAAAAAAAAAAGTACCGTATGGCTCTACCACGGTATTCTTCTTTGGAATACCACGTAAATACCAAAGTATTATCTGATACTGTACCATGTTACTTTTTTTTTTTTGGTAGGAAGAAAGTTCTCATGTTCCGTTTTGAGGTATTTACTTATTGTTGTAAAGTAAAAGCTCCTCCATGCATCGATTAAACAACACATAGTTTATTAGATGTTATTTATTTTATGAAATGTATTGTGTGATTGTCATCTTTGAATCAGTCTGCAGTGAATGAAAAGCAAACTGTGTCCTGTTTAATTCCATTCAACTGAAACACAGTTGTGGACATCTGCCAGACAATCAGTAGACAGATCAGTACTATGGTAACCAGACCCTGGCCCTCAAAAGGCCATTTGGCCCTCTGGTGTAAGTGATGAAGTCATGTGTCACAGATCACTGGTCTATAGCACGCCTGAGAAGGACATTCAAACCAGCTGAGGTGAAATTTGGTGATGTAGGTTTTAGAGAGATCTGATATTATAAATCTGGGCTGTGTTTCCCACAAGCATAAGCCTAAGTTGATCATAGCTCCATTACGATCAACTTAGACTTACAATGCTTTTGGGAAACGCAGCTCTGATCATTTCAATGTTGTCAAAAATATACTGTGAAGCACTTACTATGGAAGTCTATGAGGCAAGGTATTCCCATTTTAATATAATAAAATCATTATACTATTATTGTTTTGCTGATATTTGGAATTTTAGATTTTATTTGTACATTTTGGGTACATTTACACAAAAACAATTTGCTAAAAACATACGTTTTTCCTTTGCTTTTTTTTTGCATATAGACTAAAACGCAGCCAAAATGATCCCCGTTTGCACAAATCTGTGAAAGCATGAGATGATAACAGTATCGTTTTCAAAAGTTTACATTTTCAGGCCTCCGAAATGCAATTGTCATGTAAAACGGATGGTCAAAAAGCACAAAGTTTTCAGTTTTTAGTTGAAAATGTATTTGTGTAAATTTAAGGCAAAACTGAACTAAACTTTAACAAAAAAAATTGGCTATTTTTTTTTTTTTACACAACAGCAGTGTTTTGGGGGCCTGAAAATGCAAACTTTTGAAAACAGGTTTTGTAGTGCAACTTGGAAGGATCCATGTGAACGAAAATTGTTTTGACAAAGCTGTTGCCTGCGTGCAAAGAAAAAAAAAAGCAAAGGAAAATCGTCCATTTTTAGCACATAATTGTTGTGTAAATGGATCCTAATTTTAATGAAAGTTTTAGTTATTTGTGTGTTTTTGACATTTTTCTCAGTTCTAAATATATCACTATATGGTTTAATTAGTTTTAGTGTATTTTAATTTAGTTATTTTAGTGCTTCAACTTCAACTAAACAATAATGTGAAATGTAGCCTTGACAGCTAAGTTTTTTTTTTAATTTGTATCAGTTAGGGTTTATTTTATTTCAAGTAATATACATTTTTAATGGTTTTAGTTTTAGTTAACGATAATAATCCTGAAGGTGAAGGGCGAAACTTGTATTTTACTAAAAGCGTCATTCATTCATTCATTCATTCATATATTTATTTATCACACATCATGTATAATTTACAGTGTGTACAGTTTATCAGAACATCTTACTGAAAATGAAGAAAGAAGTCTACATTGCAACTGAGAAAATTCAATAGCATCCAGTTGGGATAAAAACTGGGATAAAATGTCATTTTACCTAAAATTGTGCCATGGTAGCAATAGTTTCTGGCAAATTAAATGGTATTATTTGCAATTGTCATCAAAACAGATTCTTAAAAGCTTGGTTGAAGGTGATGGCATATGAAGTTAATGTTTTAGTAGGTCTGTTAGTATGAAATAATAAGCTCTGATTCTATGCAGATTATAGTAATGTTAATGGGGGGGAAGTGGTTCCAAACAGTCCATTGCATTATTGATTTGTGTCTCTCATGGGACAAGTGGGATGGGATTCGGTGTTCTTACTAATGGATGGACCATAGATCTGCATAGATTTGATGGAGCATAGATCTGAACGGCGAGCATAGATCTGCCATGTCAGGTCTGTTTTATGGTGTTGATTTAGGGTTTCATCCAGAAACACATTTGAACTGCAGAAATGATTATAAATGAAACAGTAGCAAAGTAGCTTGGGTGATTTGGGCCAGCTGTGTAATCTGGCTTGTCTTGTTTTTGAAGATCATGAAATAAAATCCACTTTCATTGATGTCTTTGGCTTTAGTTTTAGAATTGGAAGGCCTCGTGCAGCCGGTGCACATGCTCAACATGTGACAGGACTTCTTAGGTAGCTTAAGATCCTTCGAGAAAATAAGACCTTAGAAAGTACTCAATTTTAATGTTTTATTTTAACAAGGCAATAACAGCAAGTGAAAACATTGTTTATAGAAACATGGGTATGCAATTTTTGCAGAGAGTTTAACTATATATGCATATAACTGTGAAGTAAAAGAGATGATTCTGAGTTATTGTGTTTTTTGGCCATTTCATTATTCTTTGCAAGTGATAGTTCACAAAAAATATCTTGAATGTCGTTGCTTTTGTTATATAGACTACATTTATGATACTTTATGTTGCTCGTATGCTCACCAAGGCTGCATTTATTTCATGAAAAATACAGTAAAATCAGTAATATTGTGAAATATTATTACAATTTCAAATAACTGTATGAACATATTTTAACAGGTAATTTATTCCTGTGATCAAAGCTGAATTTTCAGCATCATTACTCCAGTCTTCAGTGTCACATGATCCTTCAGAAATCAGTCTAATATGCTGATTTGCCGCTCAAGAAAAGATTATTATTATTATTATCAATGATGAAAACAGTTGTGCTGCTTAATATTTTTCCAGAAATCAGATCCTTTCTTAGAAAGTTAAAAAAGGAGAGCAGGTATTTGAAATAGATTTTTTTGTAACATTATAAATGTCCTTATTGTCACGTTTGATCGATTTAATGCATCCTTGCTGAATAAAAGTATTAAAATAAGAAACTGTGAGTAAACATTTAACCTTTAACAGATTCTGTGCTTGTTTTAATTAGAGCAATTTTCCTCTTAAAATAGGAAGATGTTTCAAAACCTCTTAAGTGTTTCTTCTTGTCTTGCCCAATGATTTTGCAACCTAACCCTACACTGTAAATCTGACCGTTAGGATTAACCACCAGTTACAAACTTCTCCAAGTAGTGAGCACGTGATCATCAGAATCATTCTCCACCAAGAGTGTCTCTCCATGAGCTTCAGCCCCCTCCAGCTCATAGACTTGCCATTCTAAATTACTATTGCAATAGAGTTCAAAAAGATACCACCTAACAAGTGCTCTCGTGTCTTCAAGACAATAGGCGCTGTGGGCAGGCACTCTCTTTGTTGTAACATCTCCACTGCACTCCGCTCGCCTTTTAGTGGGTCTGCGTGCTTTGTTTGTGGGCCTGTCGCCATGGAGACCCTCTCCATCGGGCCCATGAGCGTCTGATTGATCAGCTGGACGCTGGAGGGGTTTTATTTCCATTCCCAAGAGTTCGCCTGTTAGTTTGAGCTCTTCTGTCGGTGGACATGGCTGGTTCTGAAGGTTGTGCTCCGAGGGTAATCAGATATGTTTTTTCAGATCAGAACATGTGATGTGTTTGAGGTCGACACGAAAGGGCGTTCGCAAACCGATTTTAATTCCGTAATGTGACATATTTCAGAGAGAATCAGGGTATTTGATGAGAATGTTTTTAAGTAAATAGGGCCAGTTTTGTTTTCATGTTGACTTTAAATGAGAACCCAAATTTATTTGGAGGTAGTTCAGTAAAATGGCGAAGTTTTATGTATTTAAATGTGTCTAAGTAGAATTTGATTTCGAGGTCATAAAATAAGCAGAATTGGATTGATTTCTCAATCTTACCAAGTTGCTTTCGCATTGATTTTGAAATGAAAAGTACTCTTTTTCTCTCTTTCAGATGGCATCAGTGACGGACTCGCATCTCCAGCCGTCACAGAAAGACGCGGCTGACCAAAACTTCGACTACATGTTCAAACTCCTCATCATCGGCAACAGCAGCGTCGGTAAAACCAGCTTCCTGTTTCGCTACGCGGATGATTCCTTCACCTCAGCCTTTGTCAGCACGGTGGGGATCGACTTTAAGGTCAAAACCGTTTTTCGCAACAACAAGAGGATCAAACTACAAATCTGGGTAAGTTTGGTTGTCACCTTAATCTAATAGATTCTTTTCAAACAATTTTGATAGGTATATTATGAGTTAAATGAGAGTTAAATCCCATCTACTCAAATATTTGAATTATTGTTTTAGTTATTACACTACCGTTTAAAAGTTTTGGGTCGGTAAGATGTTTATATTTTTTTGGAAGATGGCTTATCTGCTCACTAAGACTGCATTTATTTGATTAAAAAATACAGTAAAAACAGCAATATTTTGAGATATTATTACAATTTAAAATAACTTTCTTTTTGAATTCAAAGCTGAATTTTCAGCATCATTACTCCGGGCTTCAGTGTCACATGATCCTTCAGAAATCATTCTAATATGCTGATTTCCGCTCAAGAAACTGTTATTATTATTATTATCAATGATGAAAACATTTATGCTGCTTAATATATTTGTGTAAACTGTGATGCATTTTTAAGGGTACTTTGATGAATAGTGAGTTCAAAAGAGCTGTATTGATTGAAAATAGATTTTTTTTCTAATATAAAAATGAAATATTTTTAAAAATTAATTTGTCGTACCACAGGACTATTTAAAATGAACTAGCAAAGCATAAACACTGATTAAAAGCAATTGTGAGCAATTTCACACCTTTATAACCTAAAATATTGATGTTGATTAAAAAATGAGCACATTATATCTTTTCTGTTTCTATTTTTTTTCTTTTTTTACCTGTTGTGGACTCAGGATGGGTTAGAGATAATAATTTTTGTTCTTTTTGCAGTGAAAAGATTTTCTAGGTTTTTGCAGCTGTGGTTATTAGTGAATGATCAGATGTTGCAGGAAAGGTTTGTGTATGACAGTGTGCAAAGATGCATCTTATAGATTCAAACCTGTTCATTTGAAGCGTTTACAGTTTTGAAAGTGTTTATGTGAACTAGGGCTGCAACAACTAATCGATAAAATCGATTATTATCGATTATGAAAATCATCGACAACGATTCTCATTATCGATTAGTTGGGTCTGCCCACAGTGCACGTCCAACTTCAGCCAGTTGCGTCAAATTACAGCACTGAATAACGCATTTCTATGGACAAAATGCATCTAAAAATAGTGGAGGAAACGGAATGAGATGCTGCGGGAGAAGTACGTGATCCAAGCTGC